>VZTZ01014076.1:234147-314055 GCA_013400955.1 Drymodes brunneopygia
CCCCCCAGTATCCTTGGAAAACTCAGCCTTGAGGAAAATTCAATGCATCTGGAAACATTCAAAAAGTCAAAAATTCAGACACAAACTTTGAAGAGGAGGGCTAAGTACTAAGGCATTTCAGGCTCCAGGATAAAGCAAGTAATACAGGGGCTTTAAAAATTTCAGTTTTGGATTCAAACATCTAAATTCCCTTTAATGCCCATGTTAGGCACCTAAGTCTTGCTTTTTCCATATACTCTAAACAAACAATGAAAGGTTTCTAACAAGTATTCTTTATAGATATATTCAAGTTCCTAGTATTGTAAATCTCTGTAAAATTAAACACATTTAATTTTAAAGTAAATAAATGTTTAAGAAAGGAAAAATCCTTTTTTAGGAAAGCTTCAAAATGCCAAACCAAAATCTAAACCCCCCCAAAAATCTTAACATAGATATAATTTCTGGGGCATGAAGAACTGGACCCACTTAACTACTGGTTCATTTAGACTTTCAGAAAGCTGTAGTGTTCTAATAAAAATGTGCATACTGCTCATAGTGACTTGCACTAAAGTAATGTTCATGCAGCCCAGCAGCTGTGGGACAGACATTGCTCTTCCCCAAGAAAATGTGGATACTTAAATCCAGAACAGAGGATGAAGCTTGGCTGTTACAGACTAGCACTTACTCCCCTCAGGGAAAGTATTAGCTAACTTCTACCTCTCTGAATATGAGCTGTGGCAAGAAGCAGAGGTGTGAGAAATCACAGGATGACAGTGCAAGTCTTTGGCCAAAACCCACAACAGAGGAGACTGAATGATCAAAGAGGAGCTCTCAGAAATCTGTGAGTACAGTCCTGCATTCTGTGCTGAACAGGAACACTGAGGGTAGTGTGCTGCAAGCTCCTGGTCAATTAGAACAAGTGGTATTGGAACAAGAGACACAAATAATGCAGAGATCCAAGTAAGCAATTCTGCTGCATACCACACTATTAAAATATGCTTCAAGTAATGGAAGACTGTTCAAGCCAGTGTATCAGGCTATCCCACTGCACCTATCCCACTTCAGGAACTAGGGAGAGAAAAGAATGGACAGCAGCAGCTGTAAGGAGAGATTTACATGGAGGGTTTAAAATGCATACAGCTATTTAGGTTTTTTTTTTTTTAATTGAAAAAGTTTGTTTAAAAAAGGGGGACTATCTGATCAAACTGTGACTGAGCTGAAGCTCATACTTGTATTTTAGAAAAGTCATGCTATCAAAAAAGGAAGTTAGAGTACTTTGTCTGAACCACCCAACAATACTGCTTAGAAGTAGAAATTTGACCAAGAAGTAAGAAAATTAGTCTTCTAAAACATGAAGGTCTCCCTAGCTGAAATAGGGCACTAAAGATCAGTCTTGATTTCCAATGGCAGATAACTGATGAGTAGTATAGAAGGCTATTGATAGCCAGTAGAAAAAAAGAAATCTACTTTTTTGTTTGTTCAAGTGAAATTAATTATTTACAGGCAATGGTTTTGCAGTAAATAAGTTTGTTTCCATGTAAATGTAAAGAGCAGTCATTGCAGCAACCCTTCACAGAGCATAGTTTGGCGGGGGTTGTTTTGCTTGTGGTTGTTTTTTGGGTTGTTTTTTTTTACTAGGAATCCCAGAGGAATCTAAATATAGATAGTGTAGATCAGAATCAAAAATTGTTTCTGTTTGGTGAATCGACAAGCTGCAAACAATTTATGAAAGAAAAAAGGCAATTTAACTGTAAAACGTGAACTAGTCAGTCCAGTGAAACCCGATAGAAATGGATGAAAAGAAGCATGGAGTTCCACTAGTAAAAGTAATGCACATTATGGGGGGAAGAACAGATACTCTTATTCTGATTAAAACAAGTATGTACCAATTCTTTATCATGAGAGTATTAACAGGTTGTTTACTTTAAAACTTGCAAAGATTAATGCTTTGTACAAAGGTACTAGTAGCTTTCTCCTGCAACACCTTTGTGGCCTGAGCATGGTTTCAGACAACTGAGATTGTGAAATCTCTTCCATGGACTGCTCTTTTCCTTCCTCATGCCCTCAACAAGTCACACTTCTGAACTCCAGACAGACGGGTTCAAATGCTGTGACACAAGGGTAGCAGGATAAAGAGTCTGTTTGTTCCTTTTTGTATTTGGGAAAGCAAATAAGGAAAACAAGTAGTCTTATTAAGAAGACAAAAATAAATGACCCTTTCCCACCAAAGCACAGTAATGAGAGTGAGTTGGAACGGAAATCAGGAGCTGGAAAGAAATTTTTTCCCTGTTTGGCCAGTCTTCTCACATGCAAGTCCTTTCCCTAAAGCTATATTGCTTGATTTCTCCATTTTTTGCATTCTCAGAGAATCTCTTTTAGAGAGAGGGGACCTACTCTCTGTGCAGTAAAATGTCAGGGCCTAAGGGGTCAGAGTGCTGTAGTGCTATAAGATACTGAGGGAGAAAACTCTACATCCATCCTGTCCTCTACTAGGAAAACTTATCACTGGCTTCCTTATCATATCCAGATCCAGCAACGAGCCACAGAAGAATTACAATCCCTGTGGTTACTGTGCAGTAGAAGCTAGACTAGCCCTTTTACAAAAACAAAAGCATTATTTTTGAGGCAATAATTCCTCAGGTTTGCTTGTGCTTGAGCAGTACAGTTTAAGGCAGCTTTCTTCAACTTTATACTATTTCAGCTTTTTTTTGTTATTATTATTATTTTTAATCTCTGATCAGACAAACAAGGGATAACCTATTGTATGCAGAAATTATCTGGATGTGAACAGTGGCATATAGCCTAGAGAAACTGAAGGTTGGATGGGGGCAGGGCAGGAAAGAAGGGAAAGATGCAGTACTTAGAAACCAGCCTTCTAAATTTTATTAGCTTTATTGTGAGACAATATACAGGCTGCCAACACTTGTAGAAGTTTTTCAATGAACACTTCTTTTTCTACAGAGGTTTTTTTTCAATTTTTTTCCCCCACAGATTTAACCTCCCTTCTGTCTTACCTTTTTTTGATGCTCTTCACTCATATAGTTTTTTCAGCCATGGACTAGCTGAGAAGTGTGAAAATATGAATATTTACACATGGCTCAAAATATTCAGAGATACACCAGCATTTTTTACTGTACTAGCTGTAGAGATAAGAACAAAGTATATGTTGAGTAAATCCTCTAATTTCTGATAGTTGATGAGGAAGACTTGTACCATACTGGGAAGAATTTCTTCATGGAAAGAATTATCAGGCATGGAACAGGCTGATCACCATTCCTGAAAGTAGCCAAGAGATTACTGGTTGAGGCACTTAGTGCTCTGGTTTAATTGACATGGTAGTTTTTGGTCAAAGGTCAAACTTGATGACCTTGGAGGTCTTTTCCAACCTTAACTATTCTATGATAGGAAAAGCAAGAAATACAGTCCTCTGTTCAGCTGGTAGATTTCTCAGAGCCAATTCTTGGGCTTAAATACATTTGGCAAGTCTCTAGTGGTATGATCCTAAGTCTTCTTCCCAGGAAAAAAAAATTGTCCTGTGCTTTTATGGCCATATGTATAATAGATAAGATTATGCCATTTCTGATATTCCACCAAATAATTTCTTAACAACAACATGTTTTTTTTAATAACTTTGGAAATTGCCTACAACTTATTATAATGTTTAAAATTAACATAATTAAAATCTATTAGAAAGAATCTGTAGTTGATTTGGTTGGGGCTCTTTTTTCCAGAATTATTGCTCTTCCTCTTTTCTTTTTCAATAATATGTAATAAAAAAAAGAAAATATGAAAGTCAAATTTAACAACACTGCTACAATTACTAATGACACAGTTTCATTCCAAGATGCAAAAATATCTGTAAAGTCTATTTTATGTTCAGTATGGCTTCTGTCATTCTTAGAAGATGCAGCCATATCTGATAAAAATATTGTACTTAAAATGTAAGTCGGCTTGTTCTAGTTCCACGAGTGGAGTCTGCAAAGCTAGGAAAAAGTAAAAAGGATCAAGTTAACATGAGAAATTACTTACCTGAAAGAAATTAAGACTTTTCTACTGTGTCAGGTTACCATTGCTTTGAGCCATTGGCAGTAACGGGTGTTTTCAAATATGATGTAAATTAATCATTCTCCAAATTTAGAAACCAGTATAATGCAGATCAGGTGCAGATCTCTTCTGTCTGTTTCCTTACCAGCCTACAAAGAGAAGGACAAGGGTCTGAATAAGTCTGTAAAGGCAATGTTCTATTGGCCAGGACACCTCATATGCTCCCACGCATTGCTGCAGGTAAGCCTACTTGAGAAGTCAGTTACTTGTGAATACTAAAGTCAGCATCTCGTATGCTTTTTTGGAGAAAGCATCTATGGTGAAACTGCTACTACACGTCTTTAACTTCTATTTTGCTTAAGAAAAAGTAGGTGGCTGAGAAATGCAGTTTTGTTGTCAAAAACTAAGTGAGCACGGAATAATTCTTTATCATAGGTACACCATTTTTGCGTGTTAAATTGTTAGTAAAATATGTGGTAATCGAACATTAAAATTCCAAATGCTATCTGGCTTACAAATTTATGTCTGGCAAATGGGTTTGGAAGTGACAAGGCAACATACAGCTACAGAACCAATACGGACTGCTCCATCTGAGGCTTCACAGCTGTCCCCTGTGGTATGGTAGGCTTGGCTGTGTAGATATTCTTAATATTCTGTTTAGCTGTCCATAAAGAGTACAAAGGAACAGAATTCTTACACTTTATGCTGAAGACCCTTTTAGAAATACAGCTAATCAATTCCTAGCATTAATGATAGATACATGACTATACCCTGAATATATGTATTATTTCATATTAACTCCATTCTCAATATCATACTGACCAATGTGAAAACGAAGGTAGGTCATAGTTCATTAAAGGGATAAAATAGGAGCAGTTTCAAAAGAGTAATTATTGTAACTAACAGCAATTGCCTTTTTTTTTTTTTTTAATATCCATGCTGATATTGAAATACAAAGCTCAGGTTATTCAAATGAGAGTAATGGGACTAATTGTAGAGGATGCTGGCCCTTTAGGGATGGTAGTTAAAATGAAGTACCGAAAGAAATTCTCACTTAAAGATTTGGTTTATAAGTTGTGCTACAGACTGGTATTTCAGTCCTTTCCTTTCTGTGCTCCATCCTTTCAAACAGTATTTGTGTTGGCACTGCATTGTCCTTTCCCACACAGTCTCACTAGGGTTTTTGGGAACTGATGCTATTTGGGAGGATTTTTTTCTTTAAATATCTTCCTCTCTAACAAAGCTCACAACATAAGGGAAGGCCAAGCCAACAAAACTAATAGAGTTAGGAAAGAAAGCAGGGTAGCCACAGCCAGTACACTCCTGGCTATGGATCGTGAGCCACTTTTCCATTTGAGAGATTTTGTGGATTTGAGCAGGTCAAGTGCAGCAACGCTCTATTACTGACTGAAAAAAAAATGTAGAAATCCATTCTGGTGCACCTTTCTCAACACTAGGTGCTTAACCATTAGAGGGAAAGTATAAACAAGAACTAAAAAAGATCATTTTGAGTCTACATGTTATACAGACTGACTATTAGACCCTGACCCCATGGAAATCACTAAATAAATGTTTCCTTCACAAGGAAATGTCTTCTACTTATTGCTTTCAGCATTAGACTTTTTTTCAAATCAAGCTTTATTCTGGTTGCAAAGGAAAAAAAAATAATATGGGAAGGTTTATCCATCAAAAAACTGCCAGTGATATCACTACTATTCTGTCATCCTCAAGAGAATTATTTTCATTATGGTCTTTGCAAGTATGGAGAACGAATTATAAGAAGACGATCTGTTACTGTGCGGTACTACACCTGCTTAGTTGTCTTCTGGTGTACAATCTAAAGAATTAAATGTCACCATTGGTATTGCAACTGCCACAGCAAATACAACAAAAATCCGAAATCAAAGCTTGTGCTGAAGCTCTAATCTACATGTAAAACACAAAGTTTTCTTCTGGAAACTGATGGGGAATGTTTCGCAGCTAGAGACCTCTGACCTTGCTCTAAAACTTCTAACCATTCAAATAACTCCAGCTCTGGTGACCTGTGAGGTCTTTTGTTGTAATTCTACAGAGTAAATAATAATGACTTCCTTTGTGGAGTATTGTACTGTTTAAAACAGCATTTATAGGGGATTAAAAATAAAGTAGTAGCATTGAACATCTGCCCTATCAAAACATATAATGTAATTTGAGCATCTTGCAAGGAGGTGCTCCCATATGTAGCTTCCCCCAACCCAAACTTCATTAAAAATGGCTGAGAAGAGTCACTGTTCCTTCCATGTTGAGTCAGAAATCCACACAATGAGAAAGGGCTGCTCCTTGTCACACTGAGAACCTCCTACACTGCATTAGTATGCCCCATGACAAGAGAAGATCAGGAAAATAGACTATGGGAAAAGAATGCCCTTCCTGAGAAACTATGTGAAAACAGTAGGAATGTCTATAATCTGGCAGAAATCAATAACATTATAATTTACACATATACTACATTTACAGTTGGTTTTAATTTATCTTTTGACAACCCAACACAAAATAACCTTAAGATGGGAGGTATGAGAACAAGATTTCATGATAGACATTTTTTGTCTAATACTGTAATGTATATGGATAATGCTTCTGTCTTTAGAATACACACAGAGAGCTGTTTCACATGCTAGCAGATAGATTGGAAAACTATATCTACTCACTGATACACTTTTTACAAGTGTTAATCACTGCTGTCTTTCATCGTCATAGACAGAAAAATACCTTCGCACTATGTGAACGTGGCAGATAGGATTACAAATGTTCCATTATTATTCTCATAGTAAAAGATTGCATAAAAAAAATATTAGCTTTTAACAATGTTCCCTTTTTCCTGTTCTTTCCTTGGCCATTTCCTACCTCATTTGTTGGTTTTGGCTTCAAATGCAAAGCCTGAACTTTTACTTCACCACATACAACAGGACAGATTTTGGTGACAGAAGCCTCCTGAGTGCCCAAAATGAAATTACAACCTACATTTGACATGAAACTGTTAAGTCTTTGTTTTAGAGCGGGTAATGCCACAATACTCAGGGAAGAATGTCAATTGAGTGTCTTCCTTCCCAGTCCTCCTTGCTGGCAGAAAAGAAGATTTGTTAAGAGCAGCCTCAGGGGCTTCCTCTTATAGAGCAACCAGTGGTCAGGCCGGTGTGAGCAGGTAAGGAACAGTGACTGTCAGGGCTGGAAAGTGATTCAAGTGTGGCACAGGGAGTGTACTCAGTGCCAGGCACATCCAGGCAAGAAAAATGGAAGCACATCAAATGAAGCTTCGTACCTCACCCACACAACCAGCTTTTGCTCAGATTCTTATGATTTTGAATCCAGAATACTGGATTCTTACCCAGTCTTTGAATTCCCATTTAATTTTCTGAAAGACTGAATTAGTTCCATGGGAAGTTGTTCTTCCAGGAGGTGTAGGCATAGGCTAGAACAGACCAGTTCACTGCTCCCGAGGCACTAAGAAGGCTCTGCATGCACATACAAATCCCAAGATCCATTTCCCTCATCACTGAAAAAAATTACTGAAGGAGGAAAAAAAAGGTAAATACTGAAGAAAAAAAAATGCAAAGGATTTAGTCTCCTACACCACAAATATGACAAAGATCACATAGTTTCCCTGATGTGAAATGTCCTGATAAGAGTGAAGCTGCATCTACCACATCTTACCTTTAACATTGTGCCCCTTGGTGTAAGCAGAGGAAGAAGATTCCCATTCAATACATATAAGACTTACTTTTTAAAAATGCATTTTCTAAAACCTAGAAAGGCATGTTAGAAAATCCATTTGGATTTTATGTTGATGCTGCTGAAATGTTTTTTTAGCTCTCAGTTGAGCTTCTGCACTCCCTTGTAGCTCCAGCCAAAAAGAACCTCTAGTTTTGCAAAACTCTTGATTGTGGTATAACTTCTTCCCTATTAATAATCAGTCAAACAACAGAAAATTAAGTCAATGTACTGCATGTTGATGAGACCCTCTGATCTACTGCTACAGTATGGGAGTGCTACAGCCCCTTGCTCCATAGCCATGAAGGGCCTTCACACCATGAATGAAAAACAAATTCATAGAACCCTTTGATATCCTTCCAATAAAGCCTCACCACATTCAAAGTCTCATAGATTCTGTTACTTGAAAAGCAACAGAACATACTCTTAATGCTTTCAGTAGAGGAGCTGCTGGAAGGGGCTTTCTTGTTTCAAGAACCTCTTTAGAATGAGCTATAAAAACAATAGTAAATCTTTCCTTCGCATCCATGAAACACCAGAGTACAAACCACTGTTATCTGATTTCTGTCCATTCAAGGTATTGCAAGGTACTGAGTTTCCAGTGAAGATGGTGAAAATAACAAAGAAAAAAAATCACTCTCCTGAACAACCCTGAATGCAGAAACACGCAAGAATTGAAGGAAGTTTTACAGAATCAGAATCAATAAGGTTGGAGAAGACATATATGATTGTCAAGTCCAGACTTTGACAGAACACCACTGTATCAACTAAACCATTGTGCCAAGTGTCACATCCAGTCATTTCTTGAGCACTTCCAGGGCTGGTGACACCGCCACTTCACTGAAAGGGTGGTTAAGCACTGCAAGAGGCTGCCCAGGGAAGAAATTCTTCCTGATGTCCAACATGAACCTTCCCCAGCAGAACTTGAGGCCATTTCCTCTTCTCCTGTCACTGTCCTGGGAGGAGAGACCACCCTCCACCTTGCTACAGGTTCCTTTCAGGCAGTTGTAGAGTGTGACAAGGGCTCACCCAAGCCTCCTTTTTACCAGGCTGATGCTGAACTAAGCATAATATGGGAAGCCATTCAGAATGCTGCTCTCATCTTGCTCCTTCCCCACTTTAGGAAGGAATTCTCATCCGCTGTATGCAAGTCCTTTTTACATTTACCCAACTGAGAGCTTGGTATCCTTCTGCTACCACCTGACAGCCTGTTGTTACCTGGGGATAACAGGAAGTGTATTACAACTTAGTTTTCCACTGCCTTTTATATTTACTGGAAAAACTGCTATATCTTTTGAGCTGTAGAAAGCCTTAAAGTGGATTCCACTACTTGAAGTCACATTTGAAAAACAACAATCAAAGCAACCAAAAACCTTCACAAACCCAGAAGATATGAATTTCCTTACGTAATTTTACTGGTATAACTCTTGATACAGCCAATGCACAAAGCTATTCTTGATGGTACCTGTAACAGGTTGGTTTCTAACCAACACTTTTAGAGGCTTTTGTAGCTAGATGCATGAGATGAAAAGCAATTCAGAAAGTGTCTTTTTCAGCTTTAAATATCAACTGAACTACTTGGGAGGTAGATTTACCATCTGAACGAGGACACAAGAGAAATAGATATTATATTATATATAATAGACATATAACAGAGAAGTGATAGCAGAAGGATCTTCAAGAAGTCATAAATAGAAATTTTTATTTTCTCTACATCTTTCACTGCTTTCTTCTCTGGACAGACTCCCAGACTTGGAGGCTTGCTGGTGTATCACCTCTACACTTCAGGCAAATTGAAAGCTTCCATTCACAAAGAAATTAATGCCTGGCAATATGCATCAGCTTTTGCTAATTAACCCCATAAATCAAAGTTCACTACAAAAATAAATAGCTTTCTAACATTACAGACATTACCTATTCTTGGTACATTCATGTTTATCCACAGTGCACATGACAAAATGAAGTATGGCACTTCCAGAGATTTTGGTGTTGGAATAAACAAGAAGTCTGTCTCCTTAATTTATTTTGTAAAACATTATTAAATTGTAGCCACTTAATTCCTTTCATAAGAGAACATATAGTTTTCTGAGATGTAATTATACATTCACTCTGCATAAGTTGGGGAGATATTTAATTACCCTTGTGCAGACAGTCAGTCTGCCTCTATACAGAAATATATATATCAATGTACCACACATCCAGTTGAGCGTATCACCTACAGCTCAACAGCAGCACCTCCATGATGTGTTTACAATCTATCGCTCATATACGTTATGCCACTGAAGATCTAAGACAAGCCTTAAAAAAATTTTTTTACAAGAAAATAAAATAATAAACACAAGATGTAAAAAAAGGGAAAATAACTTAGTCCAGCTTCTCTTGCTGCCTGGGGTTACTTAACTCAATTGCAATATTCGTGAGTGACACAGTAAAGGGCCAGTGGTTCTTAACATAGCAAAGACAAAATAAAATAATTTGAATTTTCTGAGCTCAACCACTATTTGGGACTGCAGTGTACCAAAAACACAGACAGAATCCCAAGTTCCACTTCTGACACAGAATTTCACCTGATTGATGGCACCCTGGCAGCTAAATTGATGCTTGTCTGAGGTAAAAATCACTTTTCAGGCCTGCCTACTCTTTGGTTCACATACCTCAAATGTCCCTGTAGACCATATTTTATACAGTGGGCCTTTATGTAGTTGTGTGTAAGGTTCCAAGGACACAGTTATAAGATTTTTTTTCTTTTCTTAAATTTATTTTAGTCAGGTTAATCTTTAAAGTTTACTTTGTTTCAAAGTGTATGTAAGGATGAATGTTTGATCGCAATGTCTGAAAGCTCTTAACCATTTCCTTATTTGCACAGTAGAAGGAAAAATAAAAATAAAGAAAATTTCTTTTAAGGAGACGTTCCCCATGATGAGGATATTTTGAAGAGCTGCTAACATTGCTGTAACAGTGGCCTAAGTCAAACCATACACCAAATGCTTCACAATTTGTAGTTTCCTTTGCTAAGCATAATACCTTATTCTGTCTGGAGTTCAAAACACTTTTCTAAGATGTTAAGCCACTTCCCACAAACTTCACTCTCAGGAAGTTTAAATTGGCTGCTTTTCCAAAGAGGTTTGAAGGATGCCAGTGTTCTCAGCTTTGTAAACTCAAAATGAACTTGTATTCATATTTCAGATCAAATGAACGGCTTGAGTTTTATGTTGTATTTTTTAATCACTGTGGTGGCACTTTGGAATCCAAATATCCAGTTTTCTCTTTTTTTTTCTTTGTAAGCATTTGCTCTCATATTTTGCCCAGTCTGTTTGACAGCACTATTAGCTTTAGACTTTTCACAGCAAAAATATGCAAACACAGCTATTGCATTTCTAAATCAGAGGCTGAGGGAGAAGTGAAAAAGGCTCCATACCATTAAATAAAACAAATAATAATCAAATGAAGTGGATGATACACAGTGCTAACAGCACTAGCAGCAATATAATTTTCTTAGCTCTGGAGGAAAACAAACTGAACCAACCAAATAAAAGAAACAAAATAAAACAACTCAGTAGTTATCCTAAGGACTTTGAAGAGAAGTATCAAAAGCAAAGTCACAAGAAAATTTTGAGGTACTCATTGATATAACACAAGAGAATTTTTACAAGTACCCCATGTAAAAAAAAGTGAGCAAAAAAAGAAACTAATAATACAAAAAACTCACACTTGAAAGTTTTAGGTATAAAAGTCTTAAGTCCAAATTCTAGCACAGCCTTATGGACTACTACTCTGAATGTAGATTTGACAGAGGGCTGTCTCAAGACCCATCCAAAGGCAATCTATTCTGAAGGTATGTAGGCTTGTCTGCACAGAAACAATGTGAAGCAGTCATAGTTCCTATTTTCAGCCTTGAATTAACTGAAGACGAGAATATTTAATGTCTCTAAGCACTTTCCTGAATTGCATTGCACTCCTTTACTCTTCCACAAGAGCAGAGTTCTGAATTTCACCCTCCTTTCAGATCTTCTCCTCTCCTACTTGAGACTGTTCTCACTTTTTGAAACAAAAGTTAGAATGACTCAACTGTCAGGTGTGGATTTAAGAGACTACAGGATTTCCGTTCAGTCACTAGATAGGATTATTTGAAATAGGAGGTGGAAAATAGAATGAGAAAAGCACAGGGAGGAAATGCCGCTGCCTGTTGACTGTCAGCTGATGTACACAGCCCATTACACTTTTGGAGAGAGCCTAACAAACTCCTCTTGGTGACTGAATGTGCAACTAAACTCAACATATTGGTTTTACCTTCATTCCTCATGTGCACCAGACACCATCCTGATACAGAGACTGGGTCCCTCTGAAACATATTTGGATTCAGCATATTTATTACAGGTGATAGCAACAAGTGTTGATACCTAGAAATCAGACAGAAAGCTTTCCAGAAGCACTAAGTGTCTCCTAAATTACTGAAAGAACTGTAGGAGTTAATGTTTTACACATTTTCCATGTTTATTCATTTGAAGGGTTTCATGTTTGGGTGCTTAAAAAAAAAAAAAAAGCTTTAGAAGAAATGAAAAAGAAACCTTAGAAGTCTTCAAAGAAACACAGCTACTACCAAACATAAACCAGCACTATAAAACAGTCACAGTCACATCATTTAAAAATTATTTTTCATGTAACTGAGCTGCACTACAATAAATATTCTGGACAGTAGATGTCCTAATTGTAACTTGGCAACACCTTTTGGCTGCACCAATGTATTTAAATAAAGTGTCAGACAGCTATTGGGTAAAATCCACCTTATAAGGCAAAGAAAATACTTCAATTTGATTATGTGCAATAAGCAACAAACACATACTATTAGGTTTTGTTTTGGAGATAAAATAAACATAATAAATGTGAATCTGATTAAAGTTCCACAGCTGTCAGGCTAAGGTTTTTTAAAATAATATTAGTGACATTTTCCTTGTCTTAATGACATGGACGGGTAGAGCAATCCCTGAACTGTGTTAATGTGATGTTCCCAGACAGGGAATTAATCGATAAAACTGGTGAATTTATTCACAAGATAAAAATAACGAGACCAGTAGGGACATCAAAGATAACCTCCATCACCAATCAGCGTTGGAAAGGCAAGTCCATCACACTGTGTTAACACAAAGGTCAGATAAGCCCTTTTTTATGAAACAGTAGGCAAAAGTGCTCTGAGACTCTGAGAGCCCATAAACCTGAGAAAATATATAAAAATGGATTCAGATTGTCTACAGGCAACATACAGCCAATCAGTCTCCAGACTCAAGTTTTGTTGGTCAAATAAAGGCAAACAACAATTTTATTTACTCTATTGTACGGAAGAAAATGGTAAAGCATGAGGAAATGCTACAAGTCACAGTATGAAGTATAAATAGCTTTAAGATTTAAAAAATACAAGCCAGGGAACTGAACATTTTTGGATAACAAACACAAGGGCTCATTTTAGACAAATGCATGCATAAAGTCTTAAAATATCTGACAGTTTTACTTTGTAGTTCTACTTCACTGTTTTCCCAAGCTATTTTGGAAACTTTTGAAATCTGTCTTTTCTGTGGGGAATAAATTTCAGTTGCAAGAAACAACTTATTCCCCTATTGCATAGGTTTTTTAACAACAAGAGGCAAGCTGCAGTGTATTCAGAGTACCAGCTTATCATTATCTACAATTATCCAATCTATCCAAGGGAATTTAAGTGGGTTAAAAATATTACAGAACTAAACAATCACTAAAAGTTTGAGAACTCCTTGCTTCTAGAAAATGCTAGATATGCCAAAACAGCTTATACAGGTCTGAAGCAAAAATTCAATGATTTTTTTCTTGATACAGACACAAAGAAAACAAAGAAAGAGTCAGATTTCTTGACTGATGGATTCCAGAAATACAGGGAAACAAAAGGTATTTGAATACAGACCATCAAATTCTATTAAAAAATCAATTAAAATATATCTCAGGCAAAGATTTGAGGGTAAGGAAAACAGTGAGAGTAAGACATTTCATGTGCTTATCTGCACTGACCATGCAAAGGGGATTCACATCTGAGTAGAAATTTACATCTAATATAACTCCAGTCTAAAGCTCACAGCAAATACACAGTGGTCAGCACATGTTAAATGAGAAAGTGTCTGCTCTATATGCTGAACTGACTACATCCCTCCACCCAAATACCTGCAAGTGTTGTTAACTAAAGCAAAGCATGCCCTGAGAAAGGAATTACTCTTCCTAGATCTGAGCAAGGCCACTGGGATCTTTTGTTCTGAATCCAATCTAAATTAAACTGTACAGGTGGACCATTATGATGTCCATTTCAAATACCTCCAGACTCTAGATGTTAATTCAGAATACAATCCATTATGTAAGAAGATAGTAAAAATGCAGGTTTTACACTCTACATGCTTTGATTGCCAGGTTACACTCAGTATTTCAAGCTGGTAAACTTTATCGGCTGAGATAAACAGGGTCAGAGGGACTGGGGGTAGTGGGAACAAGAAACTTTCTGCTCTGAGCTTTTCCTTTCCTTACTGGTCATGTCTTTGCAGCTAAACAGTTCTCTCTTTCAGTAAGTCACATGACAGATGTTAACCCAATTTAAACTATTTTTCTTTCCTTTCCAGTACATTCCAATCAGCAGCATGAACCACAAAGAGTGCCCAGCAATTGGTGAGTGGCAGATGCTCGAATACCACGTTTTTCATCTCCTTTCAATATCTTTGACTCATGCATCCTGTCTGAGCTAATGTTAGTTTCCTGATTGCAGTGTGTCTGTACCCTTGGACTCTAAACAAGGGCCTGAACCATCCCAGACAGCTCACTCTTCCTTGCTAGACTTCAGCTTCACTGTGCTCTTATTGACTGTCTCTCAAAACTGCCTTGTTTTGCCAATTCACATCTGTAATGTCTAGATTTGCATTGATATAGCAGTCCATTTCTTTTCCTCTAATTTTAAAGTAATTCTAGACCATCATATAAAAAAATACTATTTAGTTCTGACTGTATTTGACCTCTAAGAAGAAAATGAGTTGCCAGCACCAGTTATACTCAGCATACCCCATTACATTATCATATTCCTCCACTTGAACAAAATGCCCCCAAAACAGATCTGAACCAGAAAAAAAATCATTCCTTGTTTGTAATGTACTTGTGCCTTTATTTGCCTAATACTCTGAAATTCTCTTTGAGATACTGTCATGTTCTAGATACTGTTGCAGTGATTTCACTCTACTTTAGACTATTAAATATTTCTATGAGTATGAAGATGAAGTGCAATGATGATGCCTGTTAAAACAGAAGGCAAAATAGAAAAAAAAAAAAACAACAAAAAAAACCCCCTTTAATTTTAGCTCAGATTCAGGAACATCAGCCAGGAACAGAAAGCAAAGAACAGAGTTTCCAAGTACCAAATTTTAAATACCCTAGCTCTGATTAAAGTACAAAGAGTTATAGTTCAGTAGCAAACTCATTAATAGCATTAACTAAGGATGCAAAACAGTTGTCTTTTTTTCACCCTTTTATGCCACACAGTTAATACAAAACTCAAATTAGGGTCATTGTCTTTATTTTTACATGCTACAGCAGCGGGCCATATAAACTATATGACAGGGTTGGACAAATGCTTTATTAAGCATTCAAACTTCAGCTGCATGTACTTCCATGTTCAGTTATTTACCATGGAGTCTTTTTTCTTAACCATTGGAACTTCTTACTATTTCCTTAACATTAAAAATTTTTCCCCCAGACCATATGACAGGGAAATACAGAAAGTCTGTAGCCCAGCCAAGACTCCTGAATTCCTGAGACTGACTCCAACACTTTCTCCTCTGTAGCCTTTTGATCTTTTCTTTCTTTCATGAATGACTAAGCTATAAAAGACCTCTGTCTAAAGAATAGGCTTTAAGAACAAATACACACTTTAGAGTATTTACAAAAACTAATCAAACAAGCACTTTAAACAAGGCTTGAGTCTTACCCAGTTCCAACCAGGTATACAAATTGGGCAAGCTTATATGAAACTACAAGCATTTAATGTTGTAAATGCATTCAAAAGTTTCAGCAAATATGAATTTGTGGCCAATGAATTGTGCTCAAAGAACTCACAAAAAAGAACATAGCCATATTTATATTTCAAAAGATCAATGCATGTACATTATTTGGGCAAAGTGACAACCTACAAGGCCAGAAGCCTGCAGAGTTCCAACTCAAATATATTTACTCAGGTAACAGACTGTATATCTAAGCAATAATTGCCTCAATAATTAGTGGGTGGAGGACAGTGTCTCACCTTTAACTATGACAATAAAGGAAGAAATAGTAACAACAGTAGCAGCTGCATAATCTAGCACTTTGATCAGCAACTTTAGGCAACAGATACAGCTTTGTTTGGTCAGTTGTGTTTTTAAAATCAAGAATAATGCTATTACCCCAAGGTACTGTCCATCCAAAGGAAACAAAGGTGAGGAAAATAAAGGTAGGAAGCGGCAAAGCATGTTTAGCAAGGTATAAAATCATACCTTACTTCTTCATAGACTTCTGGTTGGGAGAGAAAATTATCATATTTCCCTTTTTCTATGGGCTATTTTCTGCTGATTACTCACAGTGTTTATTCTGCCCACCAAAGGGCTGTGAAGGCATTAGCCCCTCTACCACCAGGCAGAGTGGCTGTACACAGAGCAGAACCTCACTGCAGAGTTCTAGTTGAACAAGACTCTCTTCTGCAATGAAATAATCCAGTAGTGATACTGAGGTTAAGACATTCAAAATCATCTCCTAATAATGCTATGGTTACCAAGATAGGTAGCTTTTCCTCATTTCTTCTTTAAAGCACTGGGTACTCTCCTTTATTTGGGAGAAACAAACAAGCACACAACCAACCCAAGCCCAACTTTCAAATTATATCATTTGTTTCTAATTGCACTACCTTTATAAAATAATACAAAATTACTGATGACACAGTTCAGTTTACAATAGGGCAGCTCAGCACTGAGGAAATGTTGAGTAGGGTAAGATGGTAAGTGTCACAAGTTCACCCCAAGAAACTTAAAGGTGTGCAATGTACAGCAGATTTCTATAGTGATTTTCACACTCTGTTGTTAAAAAGACAGTGAAAAATACCAAATGAGTGATTTTCATTCTGATTTAAAATGGTTCAGAAAAGTCTATACTGGAACCTATCCTGTGAATCTGCATTATTCAGATGTCACTTAATTGCTCAATTTGTGGAAGGAAATGATAGACCTCTTGATAGCTGCAAGGAAGCTACCAAAGATGTAGGAGAAGGAGCTCATTATATTCCTCACAGTATTTTTAAACTTTCCTATTCTTGTACCAAAGCATAGACCGCTCTTGATTATCTGTTCAGCCCATTTATAATGCATATTGTGCAGATTAAGACAAGAAATCTTTTCTTCCCAGCTGTGCAAGCATTGATCACAATAGCAGTCCCTAAGACCCATAATTTTCAGCCTCATTCAAAAAGTTTTTCCTAGCTGTATTTGCAGATCTCATAGTTATACACGTCAAAAGTTGATTCTCCCTGCTCTGAAATGAGCACAGCATGGAAGTGCTATGCAGACAGGGAAGAAGTCTTCCTAAAATAAACATTAAAAAAAAAAAAAAAAAGGCATGCTACCTTAACTGACCAGTAACTATAAGGTTAAGTTTATAAAAAGTGCTTTAACATTGGTGTGTCTATCTACATATCTTATTGTATAGGATTGCCATGATAGGTGTGATACCAAACTGGATAGAAAACCTATAGAAGTGAAATACCTTGCCTAGGTTTTGGGCGGCTTTTTGTGTTTTGTTTTTTGTATGGGTGTGTGGAGTTGGTTTATTTGGTTCATTTTTGCCTCTACTGATTGTAGTCCTTGAAAACTATTGCTGCACTACCTTGAAAAATCTTTGCTGAAGATACCCTTTGGATGTAGAAGTGTTTTGAATTAAGTGTTTTGTGACTACAGGCATCACAATTGTAGTTCTTGAACATATTTGACAATCATATTTCTTCAAATCAAAGGTCAATAGTTTCTTCTTTGAAGCTGTTTATAATCCAGTGTAGAGTTTTCCAGGAACTGAGCTGCACTGATATTATATATCTATTTCTTCATATACAATGTGGCCTACTAAGAACCAGATTCAAGTATCCTCACAAGCTGCAAATGCAAAATGACAGAATTGTGAGATTTCACATAAGATGAATTCACAACTGAGAACAGAGCACATCTGAAATTTTTCTGAAACAGCCTGAATGTTAGAACTGACCACAGTTATTTGTGTTACCACTAGCTTTTTAAGGTATATTTTATCTTACACCTATCATGAGAATGTACAAAGTTACAGAATGCCCACATTCATTATATTCTGAGAGCTTAGAGTATATATTTATTTGTGTGGTTATGAAATATTTGTATGTTGCCACACACAGCTGATCTGATCGTTCTTAGCAGGTTGTATTGATAAAGTCGTGGGAGACTGGTGGCAGTAGCAAAAAAAAAAGCCTATTGCCCGTGTATTCACATGGTACTGCATGCAGCACTAATTTAATCAGGAATAGCCCAAGTGGGCCTGAACATAAACTACTGTTTTCAACTTAGTCTCAAGAATGTAAAGAATTTAATTTTTAAGATTTATACCTTGTTCTTGTCCACAGGGAGCAGGAGCCCTAACTCTCTATTGCTCTGGATTCCAAGATTCCACTCATATCATCTTATTAATAAAACTGTCAGTCATAAGATTGATCTTACATTTTGTTGTAGATTTCTTTATCTTACTATTTTACTATGGCAAGAAGGTCACAAAGACTATTAATTGCCTTTAATTGATCACCTATTCTTAAAATGAAACTATATCTAAGGGAAAAGTGCATTTTAAATCAAGTTATATTTTAAAATGCTGCGTGGAAAAAAAAATGAAGTGGTTTGAGACAGTGTACGTTTCTAGCGCATGGAATACTAACCTATGGTTGGTTTCTGATATGCATTCTTCACTGCTTATCACCAAATTCATCCAAATCTATACAGATATCTCCTCTTTTTTTTTGTTTTGCATAGACTCACTGAATTTGAAGAAACCTAAATTTCTCCTGTTATTGCCATATCCTCCCACCTCAGATATTTTATAACCAATTCACCTATCATTTTGTTTTATTCAAAAGAGCTTTCATGAACTTTTAATTGGGCTGAATGAAATCAGTTGGTATAGACAACAACACAGAAAGCCTAAGACATTTATTATAGCAAGGAAAGCATTAGAGAAAGTAATACTATATATCCATTTTAAAAAATGTCCAAGTACCTCAACTAGGATAAGTCAGCAAGGTATCCAAATTTTAATATAGGAACAAATTTATAGGCAATACTGGACATTTGTTACATATGTCCTCCCTCTTACATGGCTGGCACATAGACTTAAAAGTGTAACGTCAGATTTGAATCCAAACAGGACAACATTTGGTCTATTCTCAGTGTTCTGAGCTATCTTGTCTTCCACATCTTCTACCCACAAGGTTTACAAATCACTCCATCAGAACCTGCCTCATTTTGGGGGGGAAGAGGAGGGGCAAGGGAGAGGAAGATGTTTAAGAAGTTGTCCCTGTGTGAATTATCTGTATCTCACATGATTTGCTCATGAATTTGGCTTGTGAGACTGAAGCAGCTGCCGCTCCCCTTCTGCACCCAGGAGTGACTGCCTCCTTTCCTTGCTGTGTGTGTCCATGCAGAGTTTCACAGCTCAAGCCCCAACTGCTCTTTGTACATAACCCAGCTGAGGTTCATGGCTTCAAGGCTTCAGTGACATCCACTGAATGGTCCAAAATCCATGGTACATGCAATTATCATTCTTAGTTCTTAGGGATTGGGAATTACCTGCTAGATTGGCTCCATACCTATTCTTTCAAGGAGAAAACTTTTCTTTTTGTTCATGGGTGGATGAGCACAGTGATCTAAGCATGTTTAGAAGCTTATCCCAAACAATCCAAGATTAGCTCTGAGTACTGGTTATCTACTGGGATTTTTATGAGAAGAAATAGCATCCGTACATATGATGAGGAAAGGAAATCTGCCTACCTTTAAAAATAGTTTTTTACCCAATAGGCACATGAAAATATTCTATAAATGCGATTAAAAAAAAATGTCTTGACTTACTGCTGGACATAGGTCATACTTTTTCCTTTCAAGCCTTAAAGACAGTGTCAATGCCGAAATGTTGTTGTTGTCTAAGAAAGAATTAAACCATTAAACTCCCTTAATAATACATTTCTACTATTCCAAAGAAACTGAATTTTAATTTGAAATCAACTGTGGATGCTATTTTTTTTAGTCTAGTGCTGACTAGAGCAATTAGTCAGCAATTAATCAAGCAGTTAATCCATTCCTGTTCTTTTTTATTTCCATTCTCATCAAAGCTCCGACTATAGACTCACAGTAATTTGTTATTGAAAGACTGCTTCTTATGCTGTTCCTGTAAGAAAGCCACAATAGCAGTTTCTGGGAATAAACTGATCTTAAAAGCAATGTCTATTCTAATTGTTAAAGTGGGCTGCACCAGCAGTATCAGAATCTGTCTAACAACAAAATCTAAACACACCTTGAAGGGAATAATTTATTTATACCAGAAATGTCTACAATATTTTCTGTGGAGCAGCCAAATTACTATCCTAGTAAGATATGTCTATAACACTTGCTAAATCTTCCAATTATCATCATGTTGGGTATTTTTTTTTGTCGTATGTTCTTTTGCACCCATGTGTTTTTTATTTCTAGGTGAAACTGTAAAGACGTATGCATATAAAGTACAGATTATCAGCAAATAGTAGAAACGGTGAATTCCAGTGAAGCAATATCTATTAGAAAGGATTCTGTCCTCTTAGCTCAGCCTACATACTGTAACTGAAATCAGTATAACACAATTTGAAGCAATACAGTTTTTATATACTGTCTTTTCTTAAAATATTGCCAGCCTGAAATATTCCTTATAACAAATATAATGATTTCTATCCTATTCTCTTTTATATGCTTCAATGTTGAGCTCTAAATATTAATGTTTCCAGCCAGTCTGCAGTTCCTTGCAACTCTTTTTGCTGCACAAAACTTGCATCTATAAAGTTTCAAGCCTTCAGCCACAACACATCATCAAAACTTGCAAGACTACTGTTGATCCCACACATCTGGAAACCATAGCTTCAGGACAAAAAACAAAACACAACAAAACCCAAACAAAACGAAATTAACAAAAAACCACACAAAACATCACCCCACCAAAACCAACCAGAAATTCCCACTGCTAATTTTATTTGGTCATACATAACATATGTTTAAGTAGTTTTATGTATCAGCATTGTACTGCTAACTCTGCAGTTCATTTCCATTTTTTATGTAGTATGTATAATGCTAATTTAAACAGTCTCTCTATTAAGCAATCTAAAGAAACTCAAACAGTTTTCTGTCAGAAAAAAAAGTGTTTTCTGCAACTAAAACAGACTTTAACTTATAATAAGAATTATGATCTTTAGTGATACTTTGCAAACTAACTTTTTGTAAAAATAGGGGTTTTCACCTAACTTATAAACAACAGAGGAGAAATGAACTCAGACAATTCCCATATTCTTTTTTGGTATTGTTTTGGAGTATGTTATGTTCCTAGGTTTTAAGATCAGGATGGCAACAACATTTTAATTTCCATTGACAAATGCTATCCCTGAAGAGGAAGGACACTGATCTTGTACTCCTGCAGCATTCTGCATTGCATGTCCACACATCGCTGGTCAAATGGCTGTACCGTTTGGATTTGATTAAGTACATTTCTGTGCAGTATTCTGATACACCATGGTGAGAGGGATGCTTGTGAATGGCCTAGCAAGTGCTGGACTATAAATAACCCTAAAACAGAGTTCAGATAGATGCTCTAACCTGATCTGTCTAGAAAATATAGACAAGCAGATATTGCTGTATTTTGTACTAAATAAACAAGCAGCTGATTAGCTCCTGACACCCCAATGCTTGATATAAATGCACTCAGGAGTAGTCTCTGCCACCAAAAACCATATATGTATATATAAAATCTATTTTTCCAAGACAAAAACCAATAGATGGATGCATATAGGTACATTCCCTGCTGGCTGTCATCCAGGGTTATTATGTGGGGCAGAAGCCAACCTCCAGAGCTATTCAGCTTCCCCTCACTGTATTTATTCAGTAACATCACCCCAGTTTTTGAGCTGGGAGCCTCTGCTGTGGGAGCAACCATGAATCCTTAAATAAGTCAGGCAAGGTTAATTACCAGTGTGTTTAGGTATAAAGATGATCTGTGACAAGAAAGACTAAATACAGGTAAAACACCAG
Organism: Drymodes brunneopygia; assembly: GCA_013400955.1. NCBI lineage: Eukaryota > Metazoa > Chordata > Aves > Passeriformes > Petroicidae > Drymodes > Drymodes brunneopygia. The sequence continues at coordinate 256,266 of VZTZ01014076.1, forward strand.
GTTGTTTGTTGAAGCTTTTCATTGCTGTGGAAGTAATTTTCTGTCTCATGATCACAGTTCTCAGAGCACAGCTCTTTATTTTATTTAAGAAGCCAATTCACTCAGTATTACTTTATTTGATCAAAAATCAGCATCCACACAGCACATATTTTCCCCCTCATATGCTATGTTGCTAGGTTGGGCAGTAACTGAACAGCTCTCACATACAGATCTATTTCAGACCTATAAAACTTTACCACAGTTTACTGAGCCTGGTGAGGATGCTTTTGTTACAGCTTTTGTTTTAAATCCAGTACTGCGTCTGCCTCCTAAGGCCATGAAGTAAGTCTTTTTAACAAGAGCTACAGATTTATTCTTCCACTTTGAATAAGTGAAAATGTGTTTTGTTGAAACCTCCTGAGAATAAATGGATTTCCTATAGAATCCCCTTTTGTTTATGGCTTTGATGAAAGCATTTGGCACTTGATGGTTCCCAGGCTATCCCCAGTTTAAAAAAGAAGAAATCAAATGTGCTGAGTGTTAAAATGTTTTCAACTAACCTCAAAGCAAGTGAAATATAAAGACTTGCATCAGGTGTCAAATTAGTATGGAAGGGTAATGCTTCCTGTCTTGCCTTCAACATTTACACTCAATATACTGCCCCACTTTGTTCTTAAAGCTGAGCTAAGGGCTGAGCCTATTCAGGCAGCCACCTGAAATCCAAACATTTTCCTCTCAGTTTTATTATCTACTACTTCTTCCATTTCAATTTCTTCACAAAACTATGCAAAAATTGTTGAGATTACAGGCAAGTGCTAACTCCCCACAACAAGCCCTATAACAGAAAGAGCTGCAGATTGAAACTTATTTGAACATAATGAACTTCCACTAGATTATTAAACTCTTCATAAGAGATAGTTTTATGTTCCACTAGCAAAGTGGTTCAGAGTACGGTTTCTAACAGAGAGCCATTGAAACCATAAATGCACAGAGGACACAATCAATTGACACTTCTAAAAGGCTTGGTGTAGCATTGGTTAGAAGTCCCAGCTTCTGGTGAGCAAACACTGTTTACACTGAAGCAGAGAAATATTAAACAAATCTACGCCAACTTTTGGGACAATGCTAATTATTCATAACAAATTATCATGAATCAGCAAGCTCTTTAACACATAATACATAATGCGCAAATCTCAAAACTACCTATTCCAATTTGGAATAGTCAGGACTTTTTCCATTAGTTATTTTGAGAAAAAAAAAATACTTAACATTCTAATCTAATGCATTGTAATTTTAACATTGAACTTCGCTTACCTCTTGCTTCATTGCACTCTTTATTACCATTCTTATAAATAGATATGATGCAGTCCTGAAAATTCTATTCTAATGCATTGTAATTTTAACATTGAACTTCGCTTACCTCTTGCTTCATTGCACTCTTTATTACCATTCTTACAAATAGATATGATGCAGTCCTGGCAAATCCATCCTAACCAGCAAACATCCACCTGATTGAATCAACTGCCACTGTCTGGTCAAAACATCACAGTTCAAAGTCATTGGTTTTAAAGTCATTTGCAAAAAGTGCCACAGGCTTAAGATCTCCTGTTTGAGGCAAGTTTCTATACTTCAGTTCTCCCTTGCTCTAACATAACTTCACCTTTCACGTGCTTTGTAACACAGTAACATAACTGAGCTCATAATAATTTCTAAACTTCAAGAAATAAGCAAATCAACCATAATTTCAAGTTCATGTGATCTCATTTCCCCCTCATATCTCCTATGATACAGTTTAAACCTCCTATCCAGAGACCACTAGCAGCCCCTAGTTTAGGTGTAAGAGACATGCAAAAAAGAATCATGGCCACAGTTTTATGGGCCCAGTTGAAAATCAAAAGGATTTCATCTTTCCCTTCAGAGGGCTTGGGTTCCCACTGCTCCCTTCTGTGAATCACTAAGTCAGATATTGTCTAAAATAACTATTTCTTCAGCTTAGTTTCCTGTACTAGCGAGTACAATCAGCTCACAGGAAGGGCTGATATCCCAGTCCTGACAGTGATGAGAGTAGGACTTCTAGTTTACAGTGCAGTGAAAATGGTTCATAGTATAATTCTGCAAGGTGCAAAAGAGAAGAAAAGCAAGCCAGCATCTTAAAGGTACAGTGAATAACCCTATGAAGACACCAGGCCAGTATAAACATTGCATTTTCATTTTGAAGCATGACTAGAAGGGAAGCACAAGAGTCTGAAGAGAATAGTAGAATTAGTAAGCAATAGAGTGAATGCAACAAGGATTTTCAGTACTTGTTTCCACATAAGAAGCAACTAAATCAATTGTTTTCATCCTGGCAAGGGCAAAATTGGAGGGTAATGTGGCAGAGGTTTCATAAAACCCCCTGTACTGTGACAAAATGAGGAGGAAAAAAAATTCACTGCTTCTTTTAAAATAAGGGTTAAAAAAAGAGGAGACTAGGGTCAGAGTAGTCAAAACAAACCAAAATGAGACTTCCTCTTACAATACAGTGTATAGTTAAGCTCGATGCCACCAGACTGCAACTACCCACATATATGTCTGTTGTTGTGCTTTATTGTTTGTTTGGTAATTTTTTGTGGGTTTTTGTTTGTTTGGGTTGGGTTTTTTTTCTACATTCATCTGCACAAGAAAATGAATTAAATCCAAAACCACTCCCTCTGCTTTGGGCGGTTCCTGTACCATGTATTTACCTAATCTGTAAAAGCATTCAGAGAAATACCACCTCCACCACCACCATGCTCTGCTCTGACACTTTTCCATAGTGACATTATTAGGGAGCTTAGCACAGCTCAGACTGGTCTGAAACACCACTCACTGTTGGAAGACCTATGCAGAAAAAAGTGCACTTCCACTGGAGCACATCCCCAAATCTGAAAATCAACAAGCTGAAAGTTACTAACTGAAGCAAAGCTCTCATGGAACATTAATTATTTGCATCATCTTAGCAAACCCTTACTAATAATGGTTCCTTTTTTCTTCTTTGTTTTCTCCTACCATTTGCTCTTAATCATCAAAAAAAGATGGCTCTTCCTACTGCAAGTTGAGATAAGGGGCATACTAGAGATGCCCCTTATTAAATATGGAGCATACTAAATGCCTAGATGACACTTCTCAGTTTAATGTGTTTGGAATCTATTTTACATGTTTGCAGACCACACCCTCTCCCCCCTCTAATTTAATCCAAACTGGGGAAAATCCAGAGATTTTCTTCAAAAGCACATCCCAGGAAATGCTAGTGCAGTCCAATGTACCATCAGCATCAGGACCATTATAAGATAAGACTGTAGAAAATAAGGAAAGAATTTAGGGATTACAAAGTTGGATTTTTAAAATAATAATTGGACTTTAAATAACAATTGGACTTTTAAATAACAGCTTAGATACCCAAGAAAACACTGTCACTTCTCATTCTGGCCTCATTCTTACATTTTATGTTCAAACAGTGATGAAGCAGAACTAGGAGCAGGCATATTCTGGGGATACATGAAAATATCTCAGCAAACAAAGCTGGGCATGCAAGCACTGCCCCTTTAGGAATTTCTTTATCTGTGGTAGCAAAGGAGTGCAAGTAGGTAGCTGCCTCTCACTCACTCACTTGTCCCAGTATCACAGAGGACAAAGACAAGCATAAACACAAGGTGAACTTTTCAGTTCATCTATTCTTTTATGTTTTGCATTAAGGTTAATGTTTTAAAGAAAATTGAACAGAAATGTTTTTCCAGTATTTTAAACCAGTACTGAGTAATATTTCAATCTGTGTACCTGCTTAACCATGGTCTGAAAGTATCTGTCAGTATAGCTTTAAGCAATGTTTAACAAATATTGCCTTCATGAATCAGGCTCATGGCCAGAATATTTTATCTATTGCTGACTAAAATTGGATATTTCTGAGGAAGGTACAAACTGGATACTTACAGAATAGCATGTTCATAAGACAACTTTCCCTGGGCCCCATTAACATTTCAGCACTTAAAATCTAATCCATCTTTATTCTATGCCCCTTTGCCAAGTACCTCTGGCACTTTCATACTCGAGTGTGAGCTAAAGCAAAGTTATTGGCTGCTTTCCAGATTGTGTTTCCAGTCTCTAAGGAAAAGACTGGGGAAAAAAACTGTAAGAAATGCTTGCAAACAACTCTTAAGTTTGTTGCACTAGCAGCACATCTGCTTGGGGAGCTTTTTCCCACCTAAGGAGAGTGCCATATCAGCCTAACTTAAAAAATTAAATCCCATTGTATATTCTTGCCCTTCATGCTGTTCCTGTCTCCCCTTTCTCCATTTGGTTCTGGATATCAACATGACAAAGCAGCAGCTGTATACATTAGCTGAAAACATTTCAGTTGTAATTGATCTGAGACATAATAACTACACTAATGTTCTCATTTGCAGTGCTCTCATCAGGGCTTCAAACACAAAAAGATTTTTGCAGTTTTACAGATGAATTCCCTTCAATCTTAGTGTAACTTTCCAAGTGGCTTCAGAAAAGTCAGTCTGTACATTCACTGAGGTGAGTCCCAGTACAGAGCAGCAGTCATATGGGAAGGAGAATCATCAAAACAAAGACAGGAGCAAAGTGATCAGATATATCCCATGTGGCAGGAATTTTCCTTTCCAATGCAGTCACAGACAAAGCATGATAACCACAAGTTTTAACAGTCCCAAAATGTAAATTGCTGTTTGTAATCAATTTCCTGCTCACTGATACAAGGCTTTCCAGGCAGTTCTAAATTTTTGATTGTCACTCTGGGCCTACTACATGTGTAAGACATATTAAAGCAATTTTCTCTTAAAATCACTTCAATGACTTTAAATTTAATACATTTTTTATTTTGTTACATTTGTCATTAAACACAGGTACTGCTCATCCTGTATGGGCACTTACCCTCTTAAAATATTGTAGCTACAGGCTAATTACCAGACTGCTTCTGGATCACACAAGTCTGCAGTCATTACACACAGTTGTCATGGCAGAACAAGTTCAAGGCATTAAGTGTGATGGTATTATTCATGTTCACCCCTAATGAGATACAGAGCCCAGTCAACAGAAAAGCCTGCAGTTTTGGGAAATCATAGAGAGTGAGTAGGAAAATCTCCCCTCATGATCAAGAGTGGCAGCAAAGCCCCTATTTTCTCTATTTTGGAGGACTCCTGTCTCTCTGTCTGACTGTGCACATCACAATCCTACCTGGACACACTGGCAGGATGGCCAGGGGCAGCCCCACTGATGAAGACATTCACTTCAGCAACACTGAATCAGTTCCACTGTCAAAGAAAATGGACTGGGTTCACTCTCAGAAAACCTACACCAGTGCCTAGGCCTCCTTGTCCAGACATGAAAGAGAAGTGCCACAGCTGGTTAAATAATTCTGCTCAGAAGATTAAGTACATAAGGCAGGCTGTCATGCTTCCCGTTGTCCTGATAGCCATGCACTTGACAAAAGATGCCGAGTGCTATTGCAAACACAGTTTGTACTTCCATGACAGTAAGTGCTTCTCTGTGTCTTTTCATTGCCACAGACCAGTGCTTTTGATCCATCAGCAGTTCTCAGGGCACATTCCCAAGGGAAATTCTTTGAAATGTACCTTCATTTTGATCACTGACCTCAAGCTGGTCCGCACCATAAGCACTACTGCAAAGAGCTGCAGTTGCTTTGTGCAGAACTTTATCTGATTACCAGATTTCAAAGAAGCTAAACCCAGGCTAATCCACCACATAAAAGAGTCAAACTATTTTTAATGCACGTTTTCTCTTTTAAACCTAACAAGTGACCTAAAATTCAGACCACAATTTAGCACAGCCTTTTTTTTTTGTCCCAGAGCCAGCCTGCTACAGTTTATCACAGAAGATTATGCTGTATTAAGAATATTATTCTAGAGATAATAGAGCATTAGAAATACTTACAAAAATCAAACATACATGCAGATCCAAAAAAATAAGCCCCCAAAAACACATTCAGAAAATGAAAAATGTAACAGCTTAATCTATCCATAAACAATTAGCTGTTGTTACTTTATTCTAATACTACTAATATATCTTGCAAAAACGTGAGGGTTTTATATTTTGCTCAAATTAATGACTAACAAAGACTTCATGTAAAGACTTATTTGTCTGCTACAGTTGACACAAAAGTTACTACATAGTAAGTTGTGTGAATTTTTCTACATGTAACATCTGCAACACTTTAAAAAAAAGGCTTATAATATATTGAGAGCCCCAGCTGTTGTGGGAATGAAGAAATCCTAATGATATGAGAAAGAAAGAATTATATTTCATTCACCCTTTTTGTCATGGTGAACAGTCAGTCAACATGATCCAGATGTTTGTTCTGGGTGTTAGAGTGTCTATGTGGTAATTATTGTGTGAGACACGACCCTTTTCTTTATAGTGCTGAAATAATTGATTTAACCCAGAAGTAAAGAATTCAGAAATACAGCAGCCCTCTTCCATTATTTTTCAGAGTGGAGGACATGGTTTAACATCTTTTTCACATTTTGATACTTAAAAAGAAGTCTCATGAAATTTTCCAGTGGCCAAAAAAATCAAAAGGATAACGACATAAGTAGATAATGAAGTATCAGAATGGAAAGCTAGGTTTCCTAACAAGTTGAATGAAAATCTGGCTTTTGGTAATATATGCCATTTGTCACTAAAGTTTCAACAATTTTTTGTAATTATTTTCAGTTCTGTGTGAGAATCATTCTTATTTTTTTAATGGGGAGAAAAACTGAAGTTTGGAGTGCAAGGCATATTGCAACTACCCAAAATACTTCTTTTTCTTTTAAACCCTTTGCGCTTACTTGCATCAAACCCACCATATCTGAGCTCATAAATTTCCCAATTCCAGCCCCAGGAGTGTTTATGAATATGGAGGAATAAAGCATCAAGGGAGAAGAGAGCTCTCTCACCACAGACCCAACACAAGACCACTGAGGTGATGAGCTATGAAACCACGCAGCTCCCCTAGACCAGCTTAGGCTTTTGGAAATACACCAGAGTCAGAAATTTAAATCAGTCATCAGTATTGACATTTAGGCTGACATTACAACAGGGCTTTAGCACCACTATTCTGAGAAGCATCAGTTGAAGTGACAACTACTCCTGAGTACCAGAAAAGAGAGGACCAGTAAATAACTACACTTGCATACAAGTTTCCTTCATTACATTATAGTAGATTGACAGAGTTTACATTTACACCACATCCCCTTTCTTAATGTTTTACAATACCATCTGTGAGAAAAAAAAAATAAAAAATCACGTAATATTTTCCATTGATTTCCCCAGGTGGTGATCAATGCTTCTGTGACACAGACAACCATTGTGTTGCACAGCTCATGCAAAGTCAATGGCAGCATAAAACCAATTATACTTGCAAAATTATTGGAGCTCTTGAGGCAGGAAAAAAATGAAGCATTTTTGCAACAGGCCTGCTTCCTCTTGAACAGGCTCAGGATAAAGTGGAATTTATTCAACTGCAGGAGCCAGACAAATCTACTAAGAGACACATCTAGGGAGTGCTCTGGCCTTGCATTTTTTTGCTTTATATACATCACAGTAAATTGTCCACTATGGAGGGTGGGGGGGGATAGTTTGTAGTTAACATTGCCACTTTCATTTAAATAAATAATAATAAAAAGGCTTTTAATTTATGGCCATGATGTTAAGGAAACAGCAAGGAGAATAAAGTCTTCTCAACTCTAGCATAGTGACAATACAGTGCAAATAATTTAAAAAGCCCAGCAGGGTGATGCCAATCTTATGTGCAACACCTGACTTCAAAGACTACACCAGTTGGAAAAAATAATGTGAGCCACAAAAATGAAGAAAATTACGGCTGCAGTTAATGGAGTCTTTATTGACAAATACTATGTGCTCCTTGTGCACCTGTATTGCCCACCTGATAGCAATTAGTCAGAAATGCTGGTCTTCAGATGCCACTTAAGTGAACATGTTTGCATTGGCTGTTCATTTTGTAAGGCAGAATTTATTGCCAAATGCTTCAGATCCAAAAAAAAGCTGCAATGGTGTTTGCTCACATCCAATTTACAGATTTGGAATTAATCATATTTCTGCAAAGCCAGTCATACCTGGATTCCTCTGGAAAGAGGTAGCATACATACATAGCACAAAGAGAGCTTAAAAGCCTCTCAAACACGTCCTGCTGAAACTTCCCTGAGGTGATAGGAAACTACAAACTACAGTGAAGCTTTAATCTCTATCACCCATCACATTCATGTATTAGCAGTGAAAGGAGCTCTCCTAGGAAGACAGACAATGTCTGACCTCTTTTTTGGTACCAAAAAGCTGCAGCATCACAATGTAGTTTGACTGGGGGCAGGGTAGCAATGAACCCAAAAAACTGACACCACATTCAGGAAGCTGGCTGGAGGTTCACAACTCAGCTAAGATGCAGAACATTTCAGGAAAATAGTTTAAACACAGATGAAATTCAAGAAATAAATTTCATTAAGAAGCTGGAACAACAATTTCCTTTGCAAAAAAATTTCTTGAATAAAATTCTAAAAAGGAAAGACAGGCAAACAAAACACATTAGAGTTAAATATTATTTATTTTTGAGGTGTTCCTTGATTAACGATTTCTTCAGAGCTTCTTAGATGAGGAAAACTTTGGGTTAAATCTGCTGTTATTGACATTAAAAAAAAAATAAAATCCAGTCTGTAACAGCCTTTGCATATGTATAAGATAAAGAATGAAGGGGAAAAAACCGAAAAGAATGCAAACAAAACCCAATGACTAAAATTACTTAAACTACTAAATTGCCCAGATTATTCTAAACATTTCTAATATTTTTATGGAGAATAGAAACAAGAACATGCCAGTTGGCTAGAAGAGTGAAATTTCTAAATAAAGTATCTATGCAAACATTCTACCTCCAATCATAGTGGCTAACATATTAAGACAAACTTTTCTGTCTTGATAAAATACTGATTTATTATTTATTTATTTGTTTGTTTATCTAAGTGTTAAAGTGAAGGACCTTGGGTGGCTGCTGTTGTGTCACTAAATGTACTTGTCTAGTTTTGAAAAAATATCTTTTTACGGACAATAGAAAGAAATATTTCTGAGTAATAACTCGTTTTTTGCCATGGAGAAGGCATCTGAAACAGGTCAGAAGAGGCACACCCTGAAGTTTTCTCTTGGTTTTTTCAAAGATTTTTGCAAGAACTTGATGAGAACCTAAGGGACAGGCACCTACATCAGGAAATTCCTAGTCCCAGTTTCTGACTAAGCCTCCGGGGCTGGAGTCACCCCAGCTCTTAGGTGCAAGGTTCATACCATTATCATTTTGGGATTTTTTTTTTTTCCCCAATATGCATACAAGCCACTTTAGTGCTACTACAAGCACCTTGTATCCTGTTTCTCTCACCAGAAGTGGAAAGAATAAAAAGCTCAAAAAGTAGAGCATGACAAGTTTGTTCAGAGCACTTTACAACAGAATAAAAACTTCCCAGGAAAATAGGACTCTTTCATATTGTTTCCTCCCTGTTCAAAGAGGGGAGATCCACAGTAACCTCCAATTATTCTGTCACAATAGTTATCTGGAAGTTTAGAGAACTATATGTGTTGCAACATGGAGATTCTGTTTCAGCACAGACCATCTCTGGAATGAAAGAAGTTAAGTATCTACTTATGTTAAGGAAATTCCCCAAAAGAATATTTACATGAGTGAAGATAAGTCTTCGTACATGTTTAGCTTCGCAAGAGCCTGGGGAAAAAGAGAAGGATGTTTTGTGCCAAACTAAAGACATCACCTTATGTTTTTGTGGAGATCTTTCCCCAGATTCCCCATCCTGACTGCTAATATAAGGCCTACATATCTCAGCAGGAAGAGAAGTGAAGGAAAGAAAATAAGTGACATTTACTCTCAAAGTGCAGCAAGTTCCTTTTTCACTCCAATGGGACTGAAATTCATCAGGATCATTATTCTTGTGTCTCATATTCTTGAGGCTACCAACAGACAAACCACATTTTCCTTGTTTAGTTTAATTATACAGCATCTCCTATAGACCAGCAGGCATGCAAGCAAGTCAGGGAAGCTACATGGTCAGAGTGAGCTGAGTCCTTGTGAATCCAGAGCTGTTATTATATTCAGCATAGTTGTGAATGCCACGTACCACAACCCAACAGTTTGGAGCATGGAAACCACCATCCTAGCCCTTCATTATAAAAACCACAGTTATCAAATATAGCCAGCACTGGAGTTCACAACAAACCACAAAATGATAGTTTCTGCAAAAGTCATAGTGGTCCTCTATTTCCACTCACACCTGGTTTTGATCAAAATATTTGCATGGATTTTTGGCTGCTTGAAGCCATGTACTGGAGATGACACTATACACAGCTCACAATCCTGGAACAGGGGACCACAGAAGCAGCAGCCCTGCCAGCACTGCACTCCCCAACTACTTTCCCACACTCCTAGCTTTATGCTGAATCACAGGATTTTTTCCTGCCTTCATTCACATAGGTAAAGACAAGGAATTCTGTATTTAAAAGTCCAAGGACTACTTGGTCATGATAACTAGTCAACTATCAAAGACAGGATCATGCAGGTTATTATTAAAAATCAAGCATCCAATTAACAAAGAAAGTATTATCATCAGGAAAGAAATACTAAACAATAAGAAAGTGAAATAAGCTGGGGTCAAATAAGTCAACTCACTAAAATCTAGACAAGTTTGCTACAAATATATTTTAACATCTCTTTTGAGCCTTTATGTTTTTGTCATGCACAGATAGATCCTTCAGGGGGATTCATTCAAAAAAGGTGCATCTTAGTTCTTAAAAAATGTGATTGTAACACTCAGGAGAGGACAGCATTAGACACATTAGTTGACCTCAACACTATTTTAAAAGTTAGAAGCTTAGTAGTGTTTTCTCTCATGCATTTTGGCACTTCCTAATTAAAGGAAGGTAAAAATAAGTAAAAACCACCTCTGGTCGTTTTCAAACTCTGTGCTATTTTACTGCTGAAAAAGCTTTTGAAGTTTGATTGCCAATAACATACATCACTGACTCCCGCAAGACTTTGTAAAACAAGACAATAAATTTCTCTTTTCCAGGACTAATAAAATTGTAACAGTGTCACATAGAATGGTGACAGATGAATTTTCATACAAATTATTGAAATTCTGATTTTGGCTCCACAGAATATATAGCCAAATCATTATAATTTACTAGAACATGGAAGTGGAAGGCAAATCGTATCCCACTTCATCATCCTGTTGCTTCAAGGGGTTAAACATTTTTTTAAACCCCTTTGGTAGGAAAGGCAATAGAAGGCAAATACAAAAGCATCTGTATAAAAGAGGTGACATGCTTGCTTAGGAAGCAGATTGAACAAGCTTAGTTCTGACACTTTTCTCAGTAAACTATATATGCACCTCTTTTGCAGCTGATGTTATAAAAAGGAAATAAAAAGTAAAATCCATCGTTCGGAACCTAATTGAACCACGTTAAAAGGGAATAACATGCCAGACAATTACAATCTTACTAATGTACTGGTCAGTTGAAGTGATAGTGAGAAGTACTAACTTAGCAAAAGTCAATGCTCTCTCCATTTACTTAGAAATAGGTATTATCTTTATTGCCCATCATTAAGAAACCCCCCAAAACACTTTATGAATTGACTCTGTAATTTGATTGAGTTCAAAGTGTTGTCTTTAAATATCTAAAATAAAATATTTCTCCCAATTTTGGTATTAAACAATCAAAACATTTTCTTCCATAAAAAAACCATTTTTTGCCAATTTATTTGTCTCATTTAAATAGTATTTAAGTAATGCTTGTAAGTAGTTTTTCCTGATGTCCTTGTCATATGGCTATGGTGTTCAAAATGTAATGACATTAAACAGCTTTAAAAGAGAGCAGCTTATTTTACCTAATATGTGAGTCAGTAGATAAATCTGAAGATAATGATTGAAATGACTGAACTTGAACAAGAAATCATTTGCAGTTTCAACTGTGATTTATTGCTTACTTCTGAAATATTGTCAGACAAATCACTCCAAGTACTCGATGCTGTACATAGCATGGCACATAAAATCTGTGGAGGTAGAAATCCTTTCCTTGTAGAACAGGAGTAGCTTAGAAATATTCATGTGTTTAACAGGCTCCAAACCATTATGCTTGTTTCTGTGCTTAACTAGTAACTCACATGAAAAATCCCTATTGAGCTGTAAAAGACTCCTGGCAATATTAAAGGAGTGAAGCTTTGCAGAAGCACTGTTTTACTCACCCACTTATTTGCATTTACCTCATTTTAGAAAGCCACAGTTAATGGTATCAGTTTAGAAGTAGCATAAAGATATTCAGCAACTTGACCACAACAGTCTGAAAGTTTCATACTCAGAAATCTCATTTGGCTCCCACCTTCCTCTGTGATATCTATATTTCTTGAAGGGGTTAAAGAGGTGGCTGAAATTCTTTCTGCATGAAGGGGAAGATTTTCTGGGCTTGCCCGTAACTGCCCAAACCTTGGCAAAGCGAAACAAAGAGCACAGGCCCAAGCCCTGCCAAGATCTCTGAAGGTGATCGCCTTCCTTGCCAGGTTTTTTCAGCCTATGATTGTTCTTTTTTCCTTATCATTATCATTTCTGTTCTTCAAAAAACCCCCCACCAATTCTCTGCCCAAATTCCATGTATCTGGAGAGAACAGAGGGCCATCCTACATCTATACCAGAAGCACCCTCACTGGAACACCTGGCCAAGGAACAAAATATGGCTTTAAATTCCCCTCTCTGCTGAAGGTGATAGAACATGAAAAGTCAGCTCTACAGGTTTACAGGGCTCTCTGGCATCTTTCTCCACAGAAGTAGCTCTTGCATGGAAAAAGTACTTCACCGAAAGTGAAAAAGAAAGATATATGTAAGTCATTATATACTCAATGACTCAATATCAGAAAATTGGGTCCACAGGGAGCAAATGTACTGGCACAACCTAAGAATTAGAACATTTATTCAGGATAGGGATAGCTGGCCAACCACACTTTGTATTTTATATTACATATGCCATTATTTAAATGGCTAATTGAACAATTCCACAAGCAAAACTGAGAGTGCTTTATCACAGAATACTTTTCCACTCCATGGCTTAAAGCATTCCCACTGGAGACAGTTAAGTAGGGGTCAAACCTTGCCATTAAAGAAGGAATTTCAGCCTTAGGTTTCCATAACCTGATAAAATATTTTAGCTTCTACCTAGATTTTTAGTTTCTTTTTAAAGGGGTATTGTTCCAACAATGTTTTCTTTCTGAGAAGCTTATTAAGGGTACAAGCTGCTGATGGGGTGGATATACTGCAGTCACTTTTTGTGGGAACAATTAGTCCGTTCTTTTAAAACAACCATCTGTGGTTTTTGTCTTGGGAACAGAACTGAATTTAAACACAGCTTAGTATCCCACTAAGTATCTGATTGGCTGTACTTGCCCGATTATCACATTCACTGACACTGGATTTATTAAACTTGATGAAATGAAATAAAGGAGATTGGAAAAGGAGTGCCAGAAAACAGTACCTATCTGTGTCTTACAGTGCTTCTTCCTTAAGGGCAACCGGAGGTTGCTGCAGTTTCAAAATTGCCGTTTCAAAACCTTCTGGATCTTGGCCACAGAACATTCTTTTCAAAATTGCCACAGACACAGATCACTCAGATATGGGACACACAGAGACAAAGCAAAAACCCAGAGAGATACAGAGCCACACACACAAGCAGCTGCTGACTTTTGATGCAGGGCACAGGTGGACTGCCCATAGGCCTAACAATGATATTCCTTGCCCCTCATCCCCCATTAGACATAAAAAACTACAAAAATATTAAATCATCTCTTAACTTTCTCAAAGGCTACTTTTAAATACTTTTTTTTTACAACATTTGCATTCTATTGGGGTTTTTTCCCCTAATCTTCTCATGCTGCAAATTTTCCTAATTTAAAGTGCACTCTTACCCTTTGTGACAATGAAGATCCCAGTCAGCAACTTGTTTCTTCAAAACAAGAATCCCTCACTGCCACGGGAATGCAAAGGAGAAGAGGAAAGCAAACTCCTCAGTGCTGCATCTGCTGGGAGATCTTTGTGCTCGTGCAAGGACAGGAAAATGCAATGCAGAGGGCTCTGCAGGGGCAGGAAGCATAACAGGTGTTTGCAATTTCTGTCAGCTGAAGGGAAGCAGCAAAATGTAATTGCACCCAACAGCTAAATAACAGTTCTAGCATCAATTTTGTTTAAAAACCAGCAAAAAAGAAGGGTATATATGTCCTCCTAAGCTGAGATTTTGTCAGTACCTGCAGGAACTCCCCGGGTGCACGTGCAACAGGTCAGCAGGATTTCTGGGAGCTGTGCAGCCAATGCCCAGATTTCAGAGAAGATGAAGATGCTTTGCTAGAATCCCCCTGACAAGGCCAGCCCAGCCCAGCATAGTAATGAACTGCAGGGCCCTAAGAAACACCTGGGGGGAGCATGCAGGTGGTGCAAATTTGAGTTTAGGCGCCAAAAAACGGAGAATTTTTTTAACATTTTGATAAATATTTTTTAACATCTTAAATACCTCTAAGGTCTCTTCTGGAATGGGCCACAATTGGAAAACTTGATGTCACTTTATTTGTTTTCCAGTTGATATAGGTAATGGGGGGGCACGTGGAAGCACCACCAGGACAACTCTTGCTGGCTCCTGTCTCAGCACACATGGACCACTGCTTGTGCAAAGGCACAGACAGCATGTGAGGAGACCTCTGCCAGGGATCAAGATCACAGCATCTTGACCTTTTCTTAACTTTTATTCAATAAGGGTGTCTTATAACAACCTTGTGCCGAACACAGTTGTGCATTTCTGAAATCCTTCTTCTTTAAACAAGTGGAGTAAATGCAGCCAGTAGGGTAATTTATTTTCAAAGATGGTGGGAAAAAATCTGGAGCCATTGGGTCAGTGGAAATTCCTTCACCTTTTTAATAGGCCAGTAACCAAATTCAAGAAGACAATGCAGAATCTTGCAAAACCAAACAGAAGATCCGAGTTCCCTGTAAAGCATAGCAGTGGCAGTGTCCAGGTTTATCAAGCAAAAATCTGAGATCAACACCTGATCCACAGCTCAGGGAGTGCTATTTTTTGAGGAAAAAATGATTTTAAACATCTCTGTTGTCATTATAGCTCTCTGTAAGCCACCGAATTAGAAATTAATCTTACTAGTTGGGGTTGTAATATGTGTCTTCCCTGAATAGGAAGTGGATCAACATGCACCATGTGATCACAGGTGGCTTTTGCATTCTCTGCTGCATGATATTAGTATTATTTTGAGACTGTACACCTTGCTGTCCAGTACCCCAAAAAGTGAAGGCAAATTTATTTTTAAAGCAATCTTAAACACACTGTTACTTTTTTAGATGAATAATCACAGTTTTCTGAAAAAACAGCACAAACAAATCAAGTCTATTTTTAGCTATGTAATTTTTCATTTTTAAATTTGTGTCATGTTCTATTTCAGTGGTCAAAGCATTAGGAAGTCAAGCAGAAAGTTTCTTTTCAGTTGTCCTTGCTGATAAAGCATTTGTCTGGGTTTTTTTGAATGGCATCCTGAAAGAGAAAACTTGTACTTCTGAAACACACAGAGAAAGATATGCACCATCCCTGCCTCTGGAAATTCTTAACTGGTTTTCTGAAGAACCAAAAATACTATTCATTGAAATATTAGTTCACCAAATGTCTTGTGGGAGCCAGAAAAAAAAAGGATGAAGCAGCAGAAAAATATAAACTACAGTTTATGTATTGATTCAAGGAAAATATGGAAAAGGTTAAAAATAGAATGCCCATTTACATGTAAAAGTGTGAGAGTATCTTACTCTAGAGACAGTGACTGGCAGCAGATGGAACTGTTCCAGAGAGTAAAATTGCTGATGAAGTAAATGATGATTTTGAGTGACAGACAAACAGATCCTGTAGGTTTGGGTGGCACAGGTAGAAATGTGGCCTGATGTGATGATGAGGGACGCAGTGTGACACATGAACTCTTACACATTTGCTGTCATGTATCCTACAGCTCTCTGCTGTGGTCAGTGGGGCATGTGGAGACACCACCAGGACCACTCTTGCTGGCTCCTGTCTCAGCACACACAGAGCACTGCTTGTGCAAAGGCATGGACAGCATGTGAGGAGAGACCTCTGCCAGGGACCATGTCACTGCCTATAGCACCAAGCTCAGTTCCCCTTACCCAGACACACATTTTCTTTGCAAGACAGTTTGGAGGAATTAAATCAAAGGAGTAAACAGTGAAATACCCCCTCTGTGCTACCAAGAAGAATTTGAATGAGTTCTCCTAACAGGAACTCTGTAACCTGGCATGTCTTGCATGGCACTTGATTAAACTCAACCAACTCGGGGGCAGATTCTTGGTTGCAATGTGGCTGGGTTTTGCCGCCCTGCACTGCTGCACTTCTTGCCAATGACTGCAATCAAGGAGAATTTTAAATAAGCCTAAATCAGGGCAGTCCTCAGGTTGTTTTATGGCTTGTGGAAGGCAGCCCAGTCTGCAGGGGACCACACAGCTGGAGAAATACAGGAAGTGAAAAAATAGACCAGTGTTAAAAAAATTGGCAATTCTGAGCATATACAAGAGTAACTGCAAACTGCCTTAACCTGGAACCATCTATCTTGACTTATCCATTTGATGATTCAAGGAATTTAAGGAATCTTTCAAAGTAAGGAAGAACTTGACTGTTTTCTCCCTGGGCCTTCACAGTGAGTAGTTCTGATGATGGGAGTTGTATTCCTTCACACTTAGTATGGTACAAATAAGGAAGCAATGGAGGCTGGCTTCCTGCCCCTTTTTATTTGCATTCCACAAACCATTTTTGCACCATCTGTGATCCTGTTGCAATATCTACATGGGAATAAAGATTACCTTCAGACTTCACTGTAGATAAGACCACACATGGCAGAAGGTGTGAAGAATGAGCTCCCTGGGGCCTTATTCACAGATGTGGCTAAGTCTCCTCCTCTTACAGGTAATTGGCTGATCAGCTGCTGTAAGGGCAGCTCCCCCAATTCCTGCTCCCCACATAACTGGGGACAGCAGGGATATGCTTATTTTCCCTACTGAGAGAGGAGCTTTTTATGGTCAGCCCTCTGTAATACATGAATAGCCTTCCACACTCCCAGAAGAGAGATAAATTAGCTATACAGCCATTTTGCACCAGACCAGAACAGCACAATAAATCAGCAATGCTTTGTCAGGGATGGGGATGTGAACTGTGGTGCCTGGTTCAGGTGTTTCTCAGCAGCTTTCAGTATAATCTGTAAAGAAAATGCCTGCCTGGAGTTGCCTCTACAAAGCCATTCAGTTCATTGCCCATGGGAAGCACGTACTTCTCACATCACCCTTGTTCCCCTAACAGAGCTTTGATTTTAGGAGTATGGCAAAACACCAGAGCTATCTGTATTCAGGCACAGCTTTTGCATGGAAATCTCTGTATAGCGGGCAGCTTTCTGGCTTGTTTTCCATCACAAATCTTACAGGAGAAGAGCAGCAGTTTCAAAGACTTTTAAAAGGAAGCCTCAGGGCTTCTTTGCCAGACTTCAATGGGTATGTTTAGAGCATGGAATATGGAGGTCGAGCTGCCTGACTCTCATTAACATTAATAGAGTCAGAAGGCTAAATGCCTGCACACCATTCTGGTGACGTACCCACAGCATCTGGCAAGTAGCCTGCTGCCATTTCTAAGTCCTTTTGGATATGATGTTTCCTTCTTAAGTGTGGGGGTGGCACAGTAAAATAGAGAGGGTCAACCTACTTTCCTTCAGCTAAGATATTCTCAAAAGTAAAATAACTGTGGGGGTTCTGCCTGATTTTTAATACAGGACCTTCCACTTGCACATGAACTTACATGAACTGGCAGCCTTACAAAAACTATATTTAAAGCCCCATATCAGACAGACAACAAACTGCTGTCAACCTATTTGTTTAATATGAAAGAGTAGGCTACCAGTTACATGGGATTCATGGTTTCACAAAAATTCCAGGATGTTTGGATTATATGTGCTCTTTGAAAATTATAGATAAAGGAGGTACTTTTTAAACATGAGACTGTTGCACAGCTGAAGCAAGTAGTTAATTTAAAATTTAACCTGTATTAATATAAAAAATCCTTCATTCCCTGTTTATGAACACCTGCAGTTTATATCACACACATTTGCACTGGAAACAATCTGTTAAAACTGTAAAATTATTATAGTATAGTCTTATTATAGTATAGTCCCATAGTATGTCACACTGGCAGTACCTTTGATCTCAGCCCCTGGGAAACATTTTTTCATGTGGGCAGCAGCAGCAGCTGTAAATACAATGTTAATATTGTTGAAGTATTAAATTTCTCTTTTATTTTGCTGGCTGAAGTCTAAGTGCTTATGCAGTACTACACTTCCCATATAACTTGCTTTCAAGTTTCTGAAGTTTCAAGATAATCTAGTGTCCGAGATAATGGACTGTCTTAGATACTTTTATAATGGTGTTAAAAGTGGAAAAAAAAAGGACCTCTCAGTTTCTTTAAAATCTGGGAAAATATACTTTGGTGATAAATCCTAATCTCTCAACATCTTGATCCCCTCCTTAGCTGCTGGACAATTCCCAGCTTTTCTGCTTTAACCTGATTAGAAAGAACCTGTTGGCTAAATTAGTTTGTTACAACCTACAGATTACTGCATGGTTTTTCTCACAAATTTACTCCTTCTTTAACAAAAAATTTCTCTTTAAAATGTTCTCTGCATCCTTTGTGACTTTCTTATCACAACACTAAAATTCCAGATCATGTACCGACTTTGCCATACACAAAGAGCACAAGGATCTGTCCTTAGCCTGCCATCGTGCTGTGTAGCCTGAGCCACCACACACCCATCCCAACCCTTCCTGAAGCCAATGGTATAAATACTAATAATGCCCTGACCAGTGTAAAAAATAGCTTGAGCTTGCTGAATGCTGTTCTAACCCCTACAATTTTATCCTGATGGAGTTGTTTGGCAGTAATATCTTATTCATTCAGGTTTTATACAGGGAAAATTATAAAGACTGGACACTTCTTTTGTTGTTCATGTACTGAGTGCACATCTTCAGTAAGAATATTTCTTAAACAACATTTTAACAACTTTAAAACAGTACACACATTCTGTTAAGTGAAAATTTACATTTACACATCAGTGTTTTAAGAGCTTTTTGCCTTTCAAGGGTACTTGCATTAAAATATCTTAGGAAAAGCGATTCTACCAAATAACACGCAAACAATCTTAAATGTCAAAATTATCTTGATTTAGCATCTTCTATTCACTGCTTTTGATTGTGAATGTACATACAAGCCACAAGGCCTGTTCTACTTTGTATGCTCTGTACACACTACCGTCAAATGTGCATAGTAATATACATTTTTGTTCATTTTCAAATACCACTGTAATAGTCAGTTGTGTGCACACAAAGCTTTTTAAATGCATACGCTGGGGTTTTGTGCCTTAAGGCAAATCTCATTTCATGCTGCTTGGTATCAATATAGCTTGGGAATGCAAAGACTGAAGCCTATATTCAGAGTCTAAATCCAGAAAAGATATAAAAGACCTGCTGGAAGGAGGTGGGGATGGAGGGAGGATGGGAGAAAGAGGGGCAAGCAGGAGAGTATACTTCCTACCAAGGCAAGCACATCTCTTTCCTCTTCAACCTGTGGCTAGAATTAGGCATCCATTTGAGACTTAGAATAGCCGGGAGGCTAATGTTCATGATTTTTTTTGTTAATCAGGCATCAGGTAAAGCTTTTAAATAGCCACTTGCAAGGACTAGAAGTCAGCCTTCCCCTTTTCCCAGGCAAGAGCTCTAACTGCCCCAGGACACCTAAATAACATGACTATTTTGGCACAAATTCTGTGCACACTCTCCCCCACATCCACCCACTAATGAAAATAAGTACCCATATTACTCCTACTTACTCCTTTTAAATATAGAGCTTTTCACAGAGGAAAGCCATACTGGAATAGCTTTTACATGGAAGACTGGTATGACAGATTCCTTCAGCCAGGCAGAGATTGAACCCACACTGCATACTCATAGTCCTGAATGAATGGAGTCTCCCATCACCTGCTGCTGTGCTTCATGCACAGCCTGCACCATTAGTCATGCTAGGAGGATGCCAGCTGGATAGAGCCCCTCAGGTGAAACAGACTGAGGAATGCCTTGCTTATGAATTCAAATTAGGCTTAAATGTAAATTATGGCTGGGTCACTCCACACTAAGCTAGTTCAGGGATGCCCAGGAAAAAAGAATTTAAAGCCTTCAGGAAATACAGGGATTTTGACGTGAACGAGTGGCTAAAGACAGGTTCAGTCTGCACTCCCTCCAGCCCAGCTCCAGCTAAGCCCACTCCATTTGAGAAGCTGGGCAGCCACGTCAGTGTGAAGGCTCAGAAAATGCGTGGCAACTAAAGAATTCTGGTGGCTCCAAATTTATATGACCCCTTTATGACTTCAAGGAGTCATAAAGGATGCAGTCTGGAGCACAGCGCCTTAAAGCAAGGATGAGGCAACTTTGTTTTTTCAGATTTATCCTGTCTTGATTTTTTTCAGATTATTTATATGGTGAAAAATCCTAGTAAAAAAGAAATTCAAAATTTTAGGGAGGAAAATTTCACATGATTTTAAACGGCTTGATGGAATTCCACAGCCACATTGCAAAAGATGGTGTATAAGAGAAAAGCCTGTCAGATGTGAGCCAAGAATGGGAAAGAAGGACAACCTACATTAAATATGCAGGTACCAGCTCCTGTTTGAGGGGCAGGGTTCCAATCACCTGTCCTATAAAAAGCATGTCCCATAAGGGGCTCAGAATGACTGTATCACATCCTCCAGTGGCCCAAATCTGTTCGTCTGCCCTGACAAATTTGGTTCTTGGGCCACTCTTTACAGCCTTATTCTGGGTCACAACTGCAAGTGCCTTTAACTGTGGTGGTGAAGAAAATCGTGGAGATGCTTCCTGAAATCTAACAGAAGCACACATCTGTGCATCCTTGACACCAAATCAGTCAGGGATGGCACCCGTCAAGGAGTTAGGGAGGAGAGATGTCTCTTTATAACCTGGAAAACCCATCTTGCCTCATATCAAAGCTCCAAGTCTCCCACCTCAAAAACTGCTAAGGTATCTCCCAAGCAGAAACTCCCATTCCCTGACCACCTTTGTTTTGCACCCATACAGTTTCACAGACTACTAGAGAAATGAAATAAATACATTTTAACAGAAATCATTCTCAAAAAAGCTGTGATCAGTGACAGGATTTGTTATGGCAGATTTAACCTATGATAAGAACAGGTTCTTTGAATCATTCTGGTATTTCTCACTTCTGTTGCTATACTAGATAGACAAAGAAGAAACAGTATTCTATTTGCTGTATAGAAATCAGCAAACTGTATTATATACAATGTAGAAAAACACAAAACTACTTTTGTCACTATTTATAGAACTGTGACTTTAAAATATTGTAGTGTTGTTTAGTAAAGAAATTTTCCTGCAATTTAGAAATATGAATTCTGGTCAAAAAAATATCAGGAGGTACTTTTTCCTTTCCCACAGCATCCTGATATCTGAATTGGAGCATTATGGGTGGTGGGTCTGGATGGGTGGCCTACTAGATGGGTGAAAACCTGCTTGAGCCCTGAGGCCAAAAGGGTGGGTGGTTAATGGCACACACTCTACCTGGAGGCCAGCTGTGATTTTTTCAAGACCTCTTTTATCTAACACCTTTTCCAGTGGTCTGGAGGAGAGTCAGAGTTCATTTTCACTGAACTTTCAGGGGACACCTAGTTGGTGCATGCAGTCAGTCTGCCGGAATCCATGGCTGTCGCCCTGGTTTTACAGGGCCCCATAAGTTGTAACACTGTAGCTGTAGTTTCCCATGCTTTTTCTGTAAACATGGTCCTTGTTTTTCTTAACCAGCTGGGATTGTTTTGCACTTGTGGAATTGTTTTTCATTTCTTTCCCTGGGGTGGAGAAGGATGATTGACCATGTCTTTGTCCTGTAAACCTTCAGGGGTGTTGACCCTTTTCACCAATCCTTGATTGTCTTTGGAAACATATAAAAATAGGTAAATAAAGAAGGGTAGGCTTTCGGTCGGTGCTGCCTGGAGAATCAACTGCTGCTCTGAGACCTGCGTGTTTCTTCTGTTGCCAGCTGAGCAACACCATGGCCACCGCCAGGATCACCAGGCAGGCTGGAGGGATGGGCTGGCAGGAGCCCTAAGAACAAAACAAGGACAATTACAAAGCTGTGCCCCTTGAATGTATGAAACCCTTGCAGTGGTACAAGCTGTGGAGCAGCTCTGCAGAGAAGACATTGATGGACCATCATCTAAAGATAAACACAACCTGGCAGTAAGGCAGGGTAGCAGTGTTTGGGGCTGTATAGTCAGGAACACACACAGTGGCAAGGGACAAGGCTGTGCCCTTTAATTTCACCTGTTGAGCCTCTCTTGGAGACTGTGTCTGGTTTGAGGCCTGTTGAGCAGTTAAAGGAAGGCATTGTTAATGNGGCCTGATGTGATGATGAGGGACGCAGTGTGACACATGAACTCTTACACATTTGCTGTCATGTATCCTACAGCTCTCTGCTGTGGTCAGTGGGGCATGTGGAGACACCACCAGGACCACTCTTGCTGGCTCCTGTCTCAGCACACACAGAGCACTGCTTGTGCAAAGGCATGGACAGCATGTGAGGAGAGACCTCTGCCAGGGACCATGTCACTGCCTATAGCACCAAGCTCAGTTCCCCTTACCCAGACACACATTTTCTTTGCAAGACAGTTTGGAGGAATTAAATCAAAGGAGTAAACAGTGAAATACCCCCTCTGTGCTACCAAGAAGAATTTGAATGAGTTCTCCTAACAGGAACTCTGTAACCTGGCATGTCTTGCATGGCACTTGATTAAACTCAACCAACTCGGGGGCAGATTCTTGGTTGCAATGTGGCTGGGTTTTGCCGCCCTGCACTGCTGCACTTCTTGCCAATGACTGCAATCAAGGAGAATTTTAAATAAGCCTAAATCAGGGCAGTCCTCAGGTTGTTTTATGGCTTGTGGAAGGCAGCCCAGTCTGCAGGGGACCACACAGCTGGAGAAATACAGGAAGTGAAAAAATAGACCAGTGTTAAAAAAATTGGCAATTCTGAGCATATACAAGAGTAACTGCAAACTGCCTTAACCTGGAACCATCTATCTTGACTTATCCATTTGATGATTCAAGGAATTTAAGGAATCTTTCAAAGTAAGGAAGAACTTGACTGTTTTCTCCCTGGGCCTTCACAGTGAGTAGTTCTGATGATGGGAGTTGTATTCC
Organism: Drymodes brunneopygia; assembly: GCA_013400955.1. Taxonomy (NCBI): domain Eukaryota; kingdom Metazoa; phylum Chordata; class Aves; order Passeriformes; family Petroicidae; genus Drymodes; species Drymodes brunneopygia. Next base: position 279,641 of record VZTZ01014076.1, read on the forward strand.
TTCACACTTAGTATGGTACAAATAAGGAAGCAATGGAGGCTGGCTTCCTGCCCCTTTTTATTTGCATTCCACAAACCATTTTTGCACCATCTGTGATCCTGTTGCAATATCTACATGGGAATAAAGATTACCTTCAGACTTCACTGTAGATAAGACCACACATGGCAGAAGGTGTGAAGAATGAGCTCCCTGGGGCCTTATTCACAGATGTGGCTAAGTCTCCTCCTCTTACAGGTAATTGGCTGATCAGCTGCTGTAAGGGCAGCTCCCCCAATTCCTGCTCCCCACATAACTGGGGACAGCAGGGATATGCTTATTTTCCCTACTGAGAGAGGAGCTTTTTATGGTCAGCCCTCTGTAATACATGAATAGCCTTCCACACTCCCAGAAGAGAGATAAATTAGCTATACAGCCATTTTGCACCAGACCAGAACAGCACAATAAATCAGCAATGCTTTGTCAGGGATGGGGATGTGAACTGTGGTGCCTGGTTCAGGTGTTTCTCAGCAGCTTTCAGTATAATCTGTAAAGAAAATGCCTGCCTGGAGTTGCCTCTACAAAGCCATTCAGTTCATTGCCCATGGGAAGCACGTACTTCTCACATCACCCTTGTTCCCCTAACAGAGCTTTGATTTTAGGAGTATGGCAAAACACCAGAGCTATCTGTATTCAGGCACAGCTTTTGCATGGAAATCTCTGTATAGCGGGCAGCTTTCTGGCTTGTTTTCCATCACAAATCTTACAGGAGAAGAGCAGCAGTTTCAAAGACTTTTAAAAGGAAGCCTCAGGGCTTCTTTGCCAGACTTCAATGGGTATGTTTAGAGCATGGAATATGGAGGTCGAGCTGCCTGACTCTCATTAACATTAATAGAGTCAGAAGGCTAAATGCCTGCACACCATTCTGGTGACGTACCCACAGCATCTGGCAAGTAGCCTGCTGCCATTTCTAAGTCCTTTTGGATATGATGTTTCCTTCTTAAGTGTGGGGGTGGCACAGTAAAATAGAGAGGGTCAACCTACTTTCCTTCAGCTAAGATATTCTCAAAAGTAAAATAACTGTGGGGGTTCTGCCTGATTTTTAATACAGGACCTTCCACTTGCACATGAACTTACATGAACTGGCAGCCTTACAAAAACTATATTTAAAGCCCCATATCAGACAGACAACAAACTGCTGTCAACCTATTTGTTTAATATGAAAGAGTAGGCTACCAGTTACATGGGATTCATGGTTTCACAAAAATTCCAGGATGTTTGGATTATATGTGCTCTTTGAAAATTATAGATAAAGGAGGTACTTTTTAAACATGAGACTGTTGCACAGCTGAAGCAAGTAGTTAATTTAAAATTTAACCTGTATTAATATAAAAAATCCTTCATTCCCTGTTTATGAACACCTGCAGTTTATATCACACACATTTGCACTGGAAACAATCTGTTAAAACTGTAAAATTATTATAGTATAGTCTTATTATAGTATAGTCCCATAGTATGTCACACTGGCAGTACCTTTGATCTCAGCCCCTGGGAAACATTTTTTCATGTGGGCAGCAGCAGCAGCTGTAAATACAATGTTAATATTGTTGAAGTATTAAATTTCTCTTTTATTTTGCTGGCTGAAGTCTAAGTGCTTATGCAGTACTACACTTCCCATATAACTTGCTTTCAAGTTTCTGAAGTTTCAAGATAATCTAGTGTCCGAGATAATGGACTGTCTTAGATACTTTTATAATGGTGTTAAAAGTGGAAAAAAAAAGGACCTCTCAGTTTCTTTAAAATCTGGGAAAATATACTTTGGTGATAAATCCTAATCTCTCAACATCTTGATCCCCTCCTTAGCTGCTGGACAATTCCCAGCTTTTCTGCTTTAACCTGATTAGAAAGAACCTGTTGGCTAAATTAGTTTGTTACAACCTACAGATTACTGCATGGTTTTTCTCACAAATTTACTCCTTCTTTAACAAAAAATTTCTCTTTAAAATGTTCTCTGCATCCTTTGTGACTTTCTTATCACAACACTAAAATTCCAGATCATGTACCGACTTTGCCATACACAAAGAGCACAAGGATCTGTCCTTAGCCTGCCATCGTGCTGTGTAGCCTGAGCCACCACACACCCATCCCAACCCTTCCTGAAGCCAATGGTATAAATACTAATAATGCCCTGACCAGTGTAAAAAATAGCTTGAGCTTGCTGAATGCTGTTCTAACCCCTACAATTTTATCCTGATGGAGTTGTTTGGCAGTAATATCTTATTCATTCAGGTTTTATACAGGGAAAATTATAAAGACTGGACACTTCTTTTGTTGTTCATGTACTGAGTGCACATCTTCAGTAAGAATATTTCTTAAACAACATTTTAACAACTTTAAAACAGTACACACATTCTGTTAAGTGAAAATTTACATTTACACATCAGTGTTTTAAGAGCTTTTTGCCTTTCAAGGGTACTTGCATTAAAATATCTTAGGAAAAGCGATTCTACCAAATAACACGCAAACAATCTTAAATGTCAAAATTATCTTGATTTAGCATCTTCTATTCACTGCTTTTGATTGTGAATGTACATACAAGCCACAAGGCCTGTTCTACTTTGTATGCTCTGTACACACTACCGTCAAATGTGCATAGTAATATACATTTTTGTTCATTTTCAAATACCACTGTAATAGTCAGTTGTGTGCACACAAAGCTTTTTAAATGCATACGCTGGGGTTTTGTGCCTTAAGGCAAATCTCATTTCATGCTGCTTGGTATCAATATAGCTTGGGAATGCAAAGACTGAAGCCTATATTCAGAGTCTAAATCCAGAAAAGATATAAAAGACCTGCTGGAAGGAGGTGGGGATGGAGGGAGGATGGGAGAAAGAGGGGCAAGCAGGAGAGTATACTTCCTACCAAGGCAAGCACATCTCTTTCCTCTTCAACCTGTGGCTAGAATTAGGCATCCATTTGAGACTTAGAATAGCCGGGAGGCTAATGTTCATGATTTTTTTTGTTAATCAGGCATCAGGTAAAGCTTTTAAATAGCCACTTGCAAGGACTAGAAGTCAGCCTTCCCCTTTTCCCAGGCAAGAGCTCTAACTGCCCCAGGACACCTAAATAACATGACTATTTTGGCACAAATTCTGTGCACACTCTCCCCCACATCCACCCACTAATGAAAATAAGTACCCATATTACTCCTACTTACTCCTTTTAAATATAGAGCTTTTCACAGAGGAAAGCCATACTGGAATAGCTTTTACATGGAAGACTGGTATGACAGATTCCTTCAGCCAGGCAGAGATTGAACCCACACTGCATACTCATAGTCCTGAATGAATGGAGTCTCCCATCACCTGCTGCTGTGCTTCATGCACAGCCTGCACCATTAGTCATGCTAGGAGGATGCCAGCTGGATAGAGCCCCTCAGGTGAAACAGACTGAGGAATGCCTTGCTTATGAATTCAAATTAGGCTTAAATGTAAATTATGGCTGGGTCACTCCACACTAAGCTAGTTCAGGGATGCCCAGGAAAAAAGAATTTAAAGCCTTCAGGAAATACAGGGATTTTGACGTGAACGAGTGGCTAAAGACAGGTTCAGTCTGCACTCCCTCCAGCCCAGCTCCAGCTAAGCCCACTCCATTTGAGAAGCTGGGCAGCCACGTCAGTGTGAAGGCTCAGAAAATGCGTGGCAACTAAAGAATTCTGGTGGCTCCAAATTTATATGACCCCTTTATGACTTCAAGGAGTCATAAAGGATGCAGTCTGGAGCACAGCGCCTTAAAGCAAGGATGAGGCAACTTTGTTTTTTCAGATTTATCCTGTCTTGATTTTTTTCAGATTATTTATATGGTGAAAAATCCTAGTAAAAAAGAAATTCAAAATTTTAGGGAGGAAAATTTCACATGATTTTAAACGGCTTGATGGAATTCCACAGCCACATTGCAAAAGATGGTGTATAAGAGAAAAGCCTGTCAGATGTGAGCCAAGAATGGGAAAGAAGGACAACCTACATTAAATATGCAGGTACCAGCTCCTGTTTGAGGGGCAGGGTTCCAATCACCTGTCCTATAAAAAGCATGTCCCATAAGGGGCTCAGAATGACTGTATCACATCCTCCAGTGGCCCAAATCTGTTCGTCTGCCCTGACAAATTTGGTTCTTGGGCCACTCTTTACAGCCTTATTCTGGGTCACAACTGCAAGTGCCTTTAACTGTGGTGGTGAAGAAAATCGTGGAGATGCTTCCTGAAATCTAACAGAAGCACACATCTGTGCATCCTTGACACCAAATCAGTCAGGGATGGCACCCGTCAAGGAGTTAGGGAGGAGAGATGTCTCTTTATAACCTGGAAAACCCATCTTGCCTCATATCAAAGCTCCAAGTCTCCCACCTCAAAAACTGCTAAGGTATCTCCCAAGCAGAAACTCCCATTCCCTGACCACCTTTGTTTTGCACCCATACAGTTTCACAGACTACTAGAGAAATGAAATAAATACATTTTAACAGAAATCATTCTCAAAAAAGCTGTGATCAGTGACAGGATTTGTTATGGCAGATTTAACCTATGATAAGAACAGGTTCTTTGAATCATTCTGGTATTTCTCACTTCTGTTGCTATACTAGATAGACAAAGAAGAAACAGTATTCTATTTGCTGTATAGAAATCAGCAAACTGTATTATATACAATGTAGAAAAACACAAAACTACTTTTGTCACTATTTATAGAACTGTGACTTTAAAATATTGTAGTGTTGTTTAGTAAAGAAATTTTCCTGCAATTTAGAAATATGAATTCTGGTCAAAAAAATATCAGGAGGTACTTTTTCCTTTCCCACAGCATCCTGATATCTGAATTGGAGCATTATGGGTGGTGGGTCTGGATGGGTGGCCTACTAGATGGGTGAAAACCTGCTTGAGCCCTGAGGCCAAAAGGGTGGGTGGTTAATGGCACACACTCTACCTGGAGGCCAGCTGTGATTTTTTCAAGACCTCTTTTATCTAACACCTTTTCCAGTGGTCTGGAGGAGAGTCAGAGTTCATTTTCACTGAACTTTCAGGGGACACCTAGTTGGTGCATGCAGTCAGTCTGCCGGAATCCATGGCTGTCGCCCTGGTTTTACAGGGCCCCATAAGTTGTAACACTGTAGCTGTAGTTTCCCATGCTTTTTCTGTAAACATGGTCCTTGTTTTTCTTAACCAGCTGGGATTGTTTTGCACTTGTGGAATTGTTTTTCATTTCTTTCCCTGGGGTGGAGAAAGATGATTGACCATGTCTTTGTCCTGTAAACCTTCAGGGGTGTTGACCCTTTTCACCAATCCTTGATTGTCTTTGGAAACATATAAAAATAGGTAAATAAAGAAGGGTAGGCTTTCGGTCGGTGCTGCCTGGAGAATCAACTGCTGCTCTGAGACCTGCGTGTTTCTTCTGTTGCCAGCTGAGCAACACCATGGCCACCGCCAGGATCACCAGGCAGGCTGGAGGGATGGGCTGGCAGGAGCCCTAAGAACAAAACAAGGACAATTACAAAGCTGTGCCCCTTGAATGTATGAAACCCTTGCAGTGGTACAAGCTGTGGAGCAGCTCTGCAGAGAAGACATTGATGGACCATCATCTAAAGATAAACACAACCTGGCAGTAAGGCAGGGTAGCAGTGTTTGGGGCTGTATAGTCAGGAACACACACAGTGGCAAGGGACAAGGCTGTGCCCTTTAATTTCACCTGTTGAGCCTCTCTTGGAGACTGTGTCTGGTTTGAGGCCTGTTGAGCAGTTAAAGGAAGGCATTGTTAATGCAGCAGGTTCTGTGGAGGACTACCAGGATGGCTGGGACTGGAGCAGGAGTGCAGGCATCCGTTAAGGAGAGGCTGAGGCTTGTTCATCTGGGAGAAGGAATGGTGCTTCAGGGGGACCCAACAGAGCCCCCAGTGCTTATGGTAAATTTAGCATGAATAGATAGTCACAACAGTCCATGTCAGGAGGGTGAGAGACAACAGACATAAACTGGAACAAGGGAGGTCCCACTGAAAACAGGAGAATTCTCTTTTACTCTGATGGCAGTCCAGCAGTGGAACAGGCTGCCCNATTTTATAGAAAGATATATATATACAATATGGCACAATACAATAGACAACCTCTCCTCTAGCCTGCTCGTCTGACAACCAAAATGAATCTATAGAAAAAAATAAAAGGGGAAAATCAAATATTCTATTGAGTTTCTTTCCTGTAATGCAAAGTATATCATACCTTTTGTATGTTAATTGAAGTTTCCTATGATTTTCTGCAACTGCAGGCAAAATATGAATAAGAAACTGTTACTTCTAGCAGTGACTGATACAAAATACAAAGAATTTAAGCTGTACATGGGGCTAATGTCTGGGAGTTGCTTTTACACATAGTGAAATTCTTTGTTGAACCTCCCAACAAGGTGGTGCACCATGATTTATATAAGAAAGACAGCTCACACATCTCACTTATTGGATTCAGAAAACAATAAAATATTAGAAACATCATGCTTTTTTTGAGATGGATCTAAAGGTGCTATTCAGAGAAGGCTTTTGTATCTTTTTTCTTCCCCAGAAAAATAACAATAAGATTATATCAAATTGATTTTCTTTTCCAAACAAAGACAACTTTAAACAAATCAAGTTATACTGAAATCCCACCATGTGGAGAAAAGGAAAATATTCTTGGAGAAAAAAAAAGTAACACTCCAAATTATATGCTACTTTTAAGTAATAACTGTGTGGAGTTTCTGTGATAGTCTAGTAATTCTTGACTTCATTTGCTTTCCAGAAACTCCATAGTCTATAAAAGGACTGGAAATTCTTATAATGAACACTATAATAGAATTTATTATGCCAGCAGAATGAAGCCTGTGTCAACACTTCCATTATAAAATCGTGGTTTTAAGAGTTTGTAACTTATCTCTATAAATACCACATGCCCCACTGTAGAAGTCAAACTATTATTTTCCCACAGCATAAAATTATTGCAATGATATCACTGATTTAACTGAACAAAGGTCTTGATTAACAAAGATTAAATAGAGAAAATAACCTTATTGCTTTATCAATAAAGTGTTTATTTTTGCAACAGCTGTCTAAATTTTGAAACATTCAACACTGGCTCATAATTGGGGTAATTAGACCAGGGATAGGAAGCAGCTTTCCTGTCATCACTGAGTGTAAGTGTAAAATATGCAGCACTGAAGACATTCTTTTCCCTGTAATTTTCATTCTTTATCACTTATGTTTTGTCAATATTATGGGTTTTTGTTTGCATGAAGCTGCCATCATGATAGGAATGACAACCTAGCAAATTAATAAAAATAAGTATGTAACTCAAGAATGTATGGTAAGAAGACAAAGCTAATTTCATATAAAAGGTAAGAGCTGAAACAGACACACATGCAATCAGGGATTTTTTCACTCTAAATGTAAAGACTAGTCTAGAATGTGCAAATAAGGAAATACATATATGTGTGTATATAAATATAACTTTTAATTTTGAAACATCGATACTATACCCCAGAGATTTTCAACAATCCAGTACCAGTCTGGAGCCACATGTAATATTTAAGCTCCATAGTTTTAGGCCTTTTTTAAAAGTACATTAATTTAGATTCTCAGCCTCAAATTTTATATTCTTGCTGATAAGGTTTTACACTTGTAGTTGCCAAAAGAAGTATAAATTTGGACTTCTTTCAACAGAAGGAGTGAGAAAGAAGAAAAGGATCTTCTGAAAATCATTTGAATACTGAATACTGTTTTGGGTTAGAGAGAAGCATTTGCCGTGTCTACAAAGAAGACTAAGAAGTGTAAAATTCTCCCAGTTCCTTCAGAAATGGTCCCTAAAATCACAAATAAATATCATCCAGAAATTAAAATGACTGTTAGTGACATAACAAATATGGATTTCTGATCTATCACAGACATGGTAAACAGGAGAAAAGACATCTGACCTGATGAAAACCAATTTCTTTCAATCCCTTTTATGCTCACATGTCCAAATAATCCATTGAAAGTAAAATGATTTTCATATTATCCTTCAAGCCATAGGTGGTAAGGAAAAAGCTGTAAGGAAGACAGAACCACTGAAAAAACAATTCCTGAGCTTTTCAGGTAATTCACACTTCAATTAAATTTACTTTGCTGGGCTATTATTGTGTCTGAAGCAGTGCAAACACACAGCAACCCACAAACTGTGGAATCCATTGCAACCTTTACATGGTGCAACACTAGTTCTGCAGTTTTGGGAAGGAAGTTACACCAATGAATATGTGAAACAAAAAATCCAATCAAAACAAAAAGTTACTACACTTCTATTTTAATGCATGCCTGGGTGACTGTGAGAAAACAGAAGTTTCAGAATTATGAATGCTGCATGCAGCATCTCAGCACTTCGTGAAATAATTACCTGGGGAAATCACTGTCCTCCCATTATATGGCAATTCAATTACATGACAAAAACCTCTGCAGTGCCATTTCTTTTTCTTTCTTTATACCCCTGGGTTCATCTATGTGGCATTATTGCAAACTAACTTATAACAAATAAAGTTGCATTTAGCATGGCAATTCCATATTCAGAATTCAAAGTGCCTTGTAAAAAGAAGGTACAATTACCTACATCCAAGAGGGTAAATTAGGGAAGGGAGAGGCACTTGCTCAGAAACTCACCAGGCATCAGTGGCAGCACCAAGAACATAAAGCTGATTTCCAGTCTGAAATGTTACCAGTTTGAAGGCAGAGGAGAAAATAATGTTATTACGCTAAACCTGGAAGCACAGTCTTTGCTTGTAAAAGCACACAATCTGTAGTTGAGAATCACAGTTTCAATTTCTCTGTTTTATTGTAATGCATGAAATGTTTAGAGTTCTGGTTTGGAAAAAAGAGGAGAAGCTTTTCCATGCAAACTGAAAAGGCAATTCACTACTATGTAATCTGCCAGTTCATTAAAGGTGTTTATGGAATATCACAAGAGAGATAATAGGCACACAGCTTAGAATGTGCCTTTATCATCAAAGAAAATTTGATTTTAAAATCACTTGGAACTCATAACAATCTAACTCCAACCTTGGCAGAGAGTACATTAAGCAAAAATCGGCATTAATTTGGACAAATCTTCCTTTTTCATGCTAGTTAAAAAAAAGATTACCATGAAGAGGATCTCTCTGTGACAAATATTCAAACTGGCTGCCTTCCTGTGTTTGTGCACATTCATTCATTTGTGAAGGAGCTATACAGGTATATGGTGTGATCTGCTGTACACAACCTGTGTGTTTCAGGTACTTACTACATGCATTCCTGCTGCAAAAGTGCACTCCTGCTCTAAACACTGTGCAGACAGAAGAACATGTGGAAAACAGGGCAGGCTGTTTGATGGGCTCCATCCATTTCTTAGGAAAAGCAGAAAATAAGATGATTTCACTATCTGCACATTAGGGAAAATGTCAATATAAAGAGAGAGCAAAAACATTAAAAATGGAGAAGAGAGGTGTCCAGCCCAGCTCTCCCCAGCTGAAGGAGTGCATGGGAATAGCACTAAAATTTCCCTTTGCTTCAGAGGTGTCATGCACCAGCAGTGAGGAGGCACACGGGTCAGGCAGCACTTGACAACACACAGCCCTTCCCTCAGAGGCTCCCCAAAGTGTCTTTGTGCCTTCCCAGCAGGAAAGAGGATCTGTTTGTGTTTGTTATTGGGCAAATAAATCCATAGTCAGATGTCTGATACAACTAACTTGACAGTCACTAAACTGACAAGCAACATATTTGGAAATAGTTATAAGCTCTCAGTTTCTTCTGAAAGGACAAAAGTATTACGGGAAAAAAAGTATATGTCAAAAAGTTTTCTAACTTTAGGCAGAAAGATGAATATCCCACTGCAAATCAAAGAAATACTTTTAAAGATCTCTTGTAGAGTGAATGCATTATGTTATTTTCCCATGCTTCCCACATGAATCAATTTATTTCACCCATAGGAAACTCGGGAAAATATATTTCACAGTATATATCTCCGGTAAACAATTTTGCTGGAGCTCCAGTAAAAAAAAAATTTTGAAACAGCAGAAAATTAAACATAATACCTCCGATTATTGAACATACTGCACCTACAGTAAATATAAAATGAAGCACAATAGGCTGAGGAACACCAAGGAACTTCACACAGCAAACAGAAGATTAAACTTTCAAAGTAAAGATAATCTTGATTGCACAGTGGGAGGAAATTTCTAACAGATGTATCCAAGCTAGTTTTTTTAAAATACATTTCTCACTTCTTAGACTTGAGTCGCAAAGTGCTCATGTCACTTAAACAGAAATTGCAGCAGCTCATTCCAGCTGCAAAAGTTTAGGGTTTGCTGAATTAAATGGTAATAGAATGAAGCCGGAGATTACATGCTCCAGTAATTGGGAAACAGCCAATATATTTTAACTTATCTTTTTTTCTATTTAGAACTAAATATTAGCCAGTTGCTCAGTCACAGTAAACTTAAATCATAGGCCTAATCCTGAGTTTTTAATGCATATTGAATGTTTTAATCAAATTCTTGGCCTCTTGAAGTATTCCTCAGCCATGTGCAACCACAATCCAGCTCTTGCTGTTACAATCTTGAATGGCTTTTCAGCAGAGGAGAAAACCTCTCCAAATCCCTGCTCCTCTTTGCAATGTTTCCCTCTGTGCTTTGCAGAAAATAGGCAAAGTACAACATGAAATACTAAAAGCTGAGTATCTGGCTCATTGAACTTAAACATAATGCATGTCTCCTTTCAACCTATTAAATGCACATTCCACAGTCAATTTGTTGGCCAGGCCTTCAAGAAATACAGATAACCCTCTCCAAAGTAAATCTGCTTGCAACAGGACAAAATGTTTCTGCTCAGAGGCTGTGATATCTTTATGCCTCCGCACATCCTGAACTTCCCTACCTCCCCATCGATAGCAGTATCAGTGATAAGATCATGAACAAAACAAAATTTCAGTTATAGAAAATTTAACTTTCTAATTCACTTGGTCAAAAGTGAGGTGCAGCAACCAAATATCAAATAATAAATTTAGTGTATAATTCTACTATATCATTCCAGAGCTGGAGGTTTGTTTTACTAGACAAAATTAAGTATTATAAAGTATTTGGGTGGCAGTAAATCCCAGTGTTCCATTTCTTCAAGATGGAAGCAACCATGCACTGTTTCACAGATGGGGTGACAATTCCAGGCTTTTTGTCTTCCCCTCCATGCCCTCTCCACAGTCCAAACTTGCTCACTGATGTCTCTGAGCTACAAACTTCACAACTCCAAAAGAAACTGCGTCCCTGACAGCTCTCTGAACTTTCCCCAGCATGAGAAGCACACCACAGCTTGGTCTCCCCAACTCCTCCACTTCATTTCACTGCCTCAAGAGCTCAGTCCTTCTGTATCCCAGCCTGCAATTGCCAGCACTCTGCACTGCCTGCTCTTCCTTCTGCACTCTCTTTATGTTGCCTTTGAAAACAATCAGGTTTTGGCTACTGATCAAATTACTGAAGGACAAAATAGGAGCAGTCAACTGAATTAGAATGGACCCCTAAAAGCACTGGCTTGAGGCACAACCACAGCTGAGGCTCTCACCACTGGGAACTGCAGCTCAAACCAGTGACATACTCTTATGGCAGAATGGCAAAGAGCAAAACATTCAATGAGAAGAAGAAAAGGACAGGAAAACATTCTGACTAAACCTTGGCCTTTTACGACTTGACAAAGTAATGACAACCAGACAGAACCTTGGGAGATGAGTTTTCTTCTACAGCCTGAGAGAAGCCATACCTCACAACCCATCCAAAGAAAGATCACTCAGAACAGTCCATTTGGTACCCAGGTGTGAAGCCATGGCAGATCTCTCCCAGTCCAGCATACCTTCTGCCTAGAAGCTCTCTGCCCCTCATGGTACACCCTTGCAAAGCCAGCCAGGAGTGCTCCTGCCTTTGTGGCCTTGGAGAAGACTTTTACATCAGCTCCAGTGAGCTCCCTTCAGCCTGCCAGAGGTGCCCATTAAATGGTCTCTATCATGCTTGGTTTTGGCATCCTACACTGCCAGGCAGACTGAGAGCAGTGTAAAACACAACTCATCTTCCTGCAATTGAGATACACACCCTATCCCTTCAGAGCTCCTCAAACAATGAACGCCACCAGTTCCCAAACATGACCAGCTTCCTTTGTAAACACCACCCTTTGCCTTGTGCTTTGTTTCTGCAGTCTTTCTACACCCCAGTCCCTTTTCAAAGATTAGTTTCTGATGCCATTTTCCTTTTGCTTAAAGGGGAGATTTTCAAAGGCAGCAATAAAGTCGAACCCTACAGCCCACTGGCTCTCCAGAGATGCTTACCTTATATTTGTGTCTGTAAAGAGCTCCTCTGGCTCTTCCATTTTTCATCTGTAGAGATACCAAGTGTTGTTTTTATTTTTGGCATGGACTAGCTACTGTTCTCCACATACTAATTCTATTGCTATTCTGTTGCTTAACTACACTGACACTGATCTCAAACATCCAAAAAAGACTGTTTCTACTGGGGCCCATTAGCACAGCTTGAAGGTAGGAAGAATATGCTGAGGCTCAGGCAGTCCTGATTCACTGCTTGCAATGCAGAAGGATGTGCACAAAAAGAATATATGAAAGCAAATAAAGTTAAATATTAGATTACAGGATTTCTATTTTAATCTTGTTACAATGTCCTATGAGAGGGAAGGAAATTTAAGTTTTAAGAGGAAAACAATCCTAGTTCAGGAATTGGAGTCCCCTTTCTGCCAACAGGGAATGATGTCTCAAGCCATCTTCGTAAAACTTAACAATAAATCTGTACCTGACCTCTTCTTGTGCATTTAAATAAGGTTGCTGTCATGACCTCACTGTTAAAAACTGTCCCAAAAGTCACAAAGAAATTTTGCACTGCAGCCATCACTCAGAGTGACCTCTGAGGATTCGGTGAGGGCAGCCAAAATTCTAAAATCCATTAAGGTTGCTTAAAATAGTTGTGAACTATGCCACCATATCTAAGGCCACAATTTTAACCCACCACACAAAAAGTGCTTTGACATGATTGATTGTGGTTAGTATAGCAGTGATATGTTAATTCAGGTATTTTTATAGAGTAAATTATTTATATAGAGAGCCTTGTTCACTGCTTTTACACTGGAAAAAATGTTGTCTTTACTGATCTGAATGCCACCTTTAGCATGGGCAAGGGGAACTGCAGCAGTGCTTAAAAGCTCTATTGTTTCTTCATATTCCCATGGGGCAAAAAGAATTTTTAAGTATTAGGATAGTTTAACTAGCTCTCAATTATTTTTCTTTTTCCAGGAAGACTAGGGTGATGTCATTTGCATTTATATATTCTCTCATAGAAAATCAAGGCCAAGTCAACTTTGAAGAAGTGCATCCTTTCCACAGCTTACTCCCAGGGGTACTGGTCCCTAGCTGTGCATTCTGTGGGTATTTACATAGTGGCCTATCCGTGAGTTGATGGTTATCATCATCATCCTGTGTGGCACCATTCTTGGCATTGCTGCCCCTGGACAGCATGCCATAAAATTGCTCTGATGTCATTTCCCAAGTGACTAGAAACTCCCAGTCTCTGTTTGCTCTCAGGAGGTACCTTTTGTCAGGGCAAAGTACTGCTTGCAAGTACGATGGGAAAATGTCTGTGTTCTTATATGCTACATAAAGCAAAACCAAAGCACAGAGAGACTGTTAAGTAAGGAATTTGTTAAGAGTTCAAAGGCTATCGTTTAAACAAGAAACTTGATCTTACTTGAAAAATAAAGGTGTGATTTCACACAGGATATTGGCCTAGATATAGGCCATTTCCTATCACATAACGTATTATTATTTCACATCCTTATCTTCAGTTTTTATCTTGAAAGCAATGATTAACAAAGCAGATATAAACCCTTAGGAGCTTTTTCTGGGAGAAACCGAAGAATTTATCAGATCATAAACATTACTAGGCAATTTGATGCCTAAGTATATTCTTTATAGCATAAGAAAATACTTGACTCTGTGCTTATTAAGTCTTTGTTGTATGATGATTTGACTGACTATCTCAGTGTTAAGATGAAGATTTAATGTTTGTAGAAATTATATGTGTGCTACTCACAGAAAAGCTGAGGTTGGAAGGGACCCCTGGAAATCATGTGGTTCCAGTCCTTTGTTCAACCTGGGTCACCTACAGCCAGTTGGCCACATACATGTCCAGATGGCTTTTGAATATCTACAAGTAGGGATACTCCAAAATCTTGTTCTGAAAACTCTGCCAGTGCTTTGTCACCTTCACAGTGAGGAAACCTTTCTTGCTGTTCAGAGGGAAACTCCTGCTTTCAGTTTGTGTCCATTGCCTCTGGTCCTGTCAATCACTGGGCAACAATGAAGAGAACCTGGTTCCATCCTCTTTGCGCTTTCCTTTCAAGTATTTATACAAATTGATGAGATCCCCCTCGAACCCTTTCCTTTTCAGGCTACACATTCACACCTCTCTTAGCCTTTTTTTATACAAGAAGCTCTCCAGTCCCTTATTTAACTCAGTGGACTTTTGCTGCACTCTCCCCAGTACATCCATGTCTCCCTCGTACTGGGGAGCCCAAAACTGGACACAGCACTCCAGGTGTGCCCCCAGCAATGCTGAGTCGAGAGAAAGGCTTGGCTCCCTTGCCAGGCTGGCAACACCCTTCCTAATGCAGTCCAGGACACCATTATAGCCTTCTTTGCCACAGGTGCACATTGCTGGCTCACGTTCAACTTGGTGTCCACCAGGAAGGACCTTCAGATCCTTTTCTTCAAAGCTGCTTTCCAGCCAGGTGGCCCCCAGTATGTACTGGTGCCTAGGGTTGTTCCTCTCCAGATGCAGGACTTTGCACTTCACTTTGCTGAACTTCATGGGATTCCTGTCGTCCCTTTCCCTTTCTCCAGGCTGTCAAAGTCCCTCTGCACAGCAGCACAACCCTTTGGGACATCAGTCACTCCTCCCTGCTAGGTGTCATCTACAAATTTGCTGAGGATACTCTCACTCTGCCCCCACATCCTGAGCATGGATGAAGATACTGAGCAGGACTGGACCCACTACTGACCCTGGGGGCACACATCCTGCTCTCCAACTAGAGTTTCTTCTGGCCTGACCAGTTGTCCAGTTTGCAATCCACCTCACTGCCAGCTCATCCAGCCCACACTTGATTAGATTCTCTAATGTAGCTGTCTAATTTAGTTTCATTAATTGCATGGAATAAATCCTTATTTTTACAAGTAGAAAAAGAGCTACATTACATTGGCACTAACATGCCACACTGCTAAACTACAGGAAACGTACCATTGCCAAGGTGACTGAAAGGAATTCTTCATAGTCACAGATTGTGGTTTAGGCCATAATTTTGTCTCCTTTATTTTAGATGTTAACATATTATCTCTGTTTAGCAATGGCTATGCTTTTAAGATTGCCTTCAATGCTTCTTGAACTATTGTTAGCAATAGTCCAAATTTCAGCACCAAAAAAATGCTAATATTTTAATTTATCTGAAAGTAGTGGGAAAAAAAAAGAATATGCCAAATGTATGAGAAAAGGTTATTCAACTAGAGCTGAACATGAACTTGACCCATGCCTTGGGTATAATGAAATGTACAGTAGGAAATATATGTGCAAACAGTGCTTTGTGAAAAATCAATTGGTAACTTTTTTCTATCCTTCCTGAAAATAATTAGTCTGTATGACACTTACTGATTTTATTGAACACTTCATAGTGCGTTTAAGAAGTGTGTTGCATCTCCTGTGTAAAGAGTTACTTCATGATCCCACTGACTTTTGGTAGTGAAACAACTGATCTGCTCGTTTTGAAGCCATTTAGCTCAGGTGTGGCAAAGGAAATAAATTTTAAGACACTTATGATAACCCTCTTTCTGTGAGACAGAACCTGTGCTGAATTTCAGCACTCTGTGATCACATCATATAGAAGACACATCCATTTATTCAAATGAGTTGTGTTTTACAGCTGCTCCTCAGGATGTTATGAGCTGTAATTCAAACTCTGGCTAAAGGAGTCCTAAACTGCTGATTTATGGAATTTGGAAAACACAGCATACTTGTATGCTTTCATCAATGGTTGCCATGAAAAGAGACAAGAACACTGAATTAGATGAGCACTTGGTCTAAGGCAACACAGGACTTTCACTTTTTTTCTTATTCATAGATTCCTAATTCTTCCTTATCAGTAACCAGTTTTCTAAGTGGAATCCAGCCAGTCACCAAGGACCATATGCAAACCATATCTCACATATATGCACAAACTGCTTCCTGAAGAGCCAGATGCCATAAAATTGTCAGGAAAGGATGCCCTCTCACCCTGCTCCCCAGTCAAGAGGAGATTGTTTCTGACTATATCAGAAATTTGTGCTTAAGCTCTAAGATCTAACTATACAACATAACACAGAGTAAGATTGTTGTTATAGTTAGTTGCTTAAGGCTCTGGATGAAAAATTCAGATATGCTTTGTCTTTCAACACTTACCTTCAACGTGAGAGATGAAAATAACAGATAAACAGACTTATTTTTGAGGCTTTTCATGAGGTGCATATCCTTTCTGGAGAACAGTGGTGGAATTTCATTAATTTGAATTCCATACACCCTTCAGCTAGTGTGCTATGACTTTTCAGTTATGTGAAGGCACCAAAAAAGCCAATTCCTGCCTGGCACCTCCTCTCTGCAAGTATACCAAAAGTCTGCCTAGCCTGCAAACATAAAGATGTTATATTGTACACAGGTCACTGATTTCTGCTCACTGAAAACTATATTAGACACAATCAGAGAGATGTCACCCGGAAAGTTGAAAAAATCAGGGGGTCCAGCCTTTAAAAAACTTAAGGAAACAGAGACACGTGTGTTTACTTGTTTTTGAGGCTAATCACTTAATTTATGACAAAAGGATGCAGAATAAGAAACTATTAATGAGGGTAAAAGGCAGCCTATCTTTTGAAATTGTGGGAAACCTCTAAAAGAGTGAAATCAAAGTTTAAACATTTTCTTCTTCTCAGTCTCTAAATGAAGCCTTTTGAAGTTAATTTTACTGTATTTTGAGTCTCAAAGTTGCTAATTGTTCTGATCACCGTGTGATCACTGTGCTGTTTGTCAAAAAAGAACCCTAAACATTATGGTCTTCACTCTTAAATAAGTTTCAGTTTCAGGTGCTGAGACAAGGCCCACCCCAAAAATATGGGTGAAGCAGGATGAAGAGCGAGAAACAAATTTTCTTGCCAACCTTGCTAATTTACTGGGATTCTGCACAGTGAAAGGAAAGCAAGTCTACTGAGATGCAGTTTATCACTCACCCTAAACAGAAGAGACACCAGACTCAAGTTGGCTTGGATCTGTCTTCAGTGAAGCAAAATCTGAAGAAGGCAACAAGGGCTTGAGTCAAACTGGCACTTCTGTCTTTACCTCATTAGGCAAAGAAAAGCTGGCCAAATCAGCTCTATGGAAAGCCATTTCAGACTCAGAACTCCTTAAGACTCTGAGAAAGCAATGTTTTGTTCTGAAAACAGGCCTGTATATGGGGTATTCCCATTGATGAACCTTATGCACCTAGCAGAGCTGCCTCAGCTGGGAGGGCCAGACTTTGCCTCTAAACTTGATGAAGACAGACCAGCTCAATGAAAGCTGACACAGAGCAAGATTCAGAGCAGAAATATAGCTTATATATTATCACAATTGCAAAAAAAGAGATGTCATATTTTTCCCCATGACTGAGTTGTAAAGTTATTTTCTTTCAGCAGTCTAGAAGAAATCCAGTGAGGCAATAGTCAAACTGTCTTCTTCAAAAAGTTCATCTGATTTATGCTGAAATAAGCAGCCATATTTTTACACTGTGATTTTGGCACAAAAGCACAACCACTGTTCCTGGGTTTAAAAGGTGAACAAAAGGACTTTCAAAGGGAGATTGATAAAGCATCCCATGCAGAAAGTGATATAAAGGTCACTCACTGAAAGTAATTTAAATATAATATCACAGAGTCAGAAAACTTGGTCTACTTAGCTTCAGCACCTGGTTAGAACAAGATTCTTCTAACCATGATTCTTTAGCATTTCTGCATAAGGTTTCAAGAGAGGGCTTTGAACAGTAGCACTATTATTGCACCTTCAGAAGTCAAATGGAAAGTAAATGTTTGCAATTTTTATTTTCAGAGTTTGAAGTAATCAAAATGAGACTATTTAAGCAGCTAGCATCTGAATTGCAAGTTTTTAAGAGTTTCAACACAGTTGTTAGAAAGGAAATCAGGTAACAGCTGGCATTAGCTGATGCACTAGCTAATAAAAACCAAATCTTTGTGCTTCTGTCTGTCTTTTTTCTCCACACACTCTGTTGTGTCATCCACATTTTTTTTCTCATCTTCTGCTGAAAAGGAGTTGTAAGCCTGTTCAACCAGGCAGACAGAGCAAAAACACTTAAACTCTTTTAAGAGCCAAGAATTCTGCAGTTAACGCCCTGGGTGAGTAAAGGTTTGGTGCTTCTCCACATGACTCCCATGCTGGCCACAGCTGACAGGAGGGTTCCAGGAATGTGAGTATCTACAGAATCCATAAAAACAAGGCTCAACATCAGTCATCAGCTCTCCCACCTATTCCTCTGGGGGGAACAATTGCTTTTAACTGGAGACATTTATTAGGCATAGGATAAAACCTACAAAATCCAGACTATGCTATTTGGATTTTGTCTGTTTACGGGAGCTACTTTATTCTACTCAGTTGTTTCCACTGTTCAGACCCATGAGAAACAGCCATTATTGCCAAACACTGATGCTTACATTAATGCAATTCAGAAATTCATGGCTTAAAATAGACAGAAATACTTAAAAAAAACCTCCACAAGGATGTAAGATCAAAACTTGCAACTTCTATTCCACATTAGAAAAATCACAGGCTTGCTACCCACTTTTGTCAATCTTTTCCCACACATATGGCATCCTTGGCATTCAGCTGCCATTAGCTGTAGCTGTGAAAGGCACTGTTAGTTACTTGTTAGTAATTCATGATTAATATCTTCAGTCAGTTTTTGCCACACCTTTTGCTTAAAAGTCACCCATGGCCAGGGGCAGCTACTCTGCCTGGCAGGACCCAGGACCCAGCACCAAGCATGAGAACTGCACCCTTCTCTGCTCCCCTCAGCTGGTGCCTTTCCCACACCCCCTCCTGCAGCAGACATGATCCTGTCCAGACTCTTTCAGCTAGGGAGGAGGTGGAGCATCAAATCTCCTGAATGTCTGAGGAGAGGTGGAAAAACAAAGTCCTGGCAGAAGTAGTGAGAAGGCAAAGCCTGAGCATGGAGCTGAGGGGGAGGCACAGAGCCCAAGGATGCTCGGCAAGAGGGTGGCAAACAGAAGCAGTGATGATTATTGGTTAGATGAGAGAGACCTGTGAAGGGGATACAAGGAGCTCAAATGCAGGTCCTGAGCACGCAGTTGGGAAAGAAACTGGTTCAAGATATTGGCAAGGAAGAAAGTGAGCCAGAGGGGGGCAATAGAAAAAAAAATACTTGTGACATTTGAAAACATTACTCTCCATATCCCACATGGTTCCAGGAACTCCCCATTACTCTCCTGCCACCAAATACCTACCCCAAAATCCATAACCAGCCTTCTTCTCCTAGCAAGGCTACAGAGACTACAGAGCAGGATGAGACCTCCTGCATTTCCTACAGCAGAATCTTCTTTAATGGAATTATATTTTTTGAGTCTTCTGCTGAATTGTGATGCCAGAGGCTATGATTTATGTCTTTACCTGGACTTGCAGTTCAAAAACTCTTTAAATAAAAAATAAATTAAAAAAAAGTCACAACATTAATGCAAAACATCCCAAATATCCCTGCAAAACATTTCCAGTCAAAGACTCAAAAGTCAAGTAAACCAGGTCTCTTGTGTGACCATCATTCTGCATTCTGATACAGGGTTAATATTCAGATGGATAATTATATGTCACATTTACACCAGATATCTTTCTTATTAAGTAGGAGTTTGAGGGTGGGGACAAAATCAGAAGCCACCTGAGTATTTTCCAGAACTGGTATCAGAAAGTCATATCAACTTGCAGAAAACCCAAATATTCATCAGATTTCATTTTCACTGTGGAAACAATAACAGAGGATGTTATTTCAATCTGATGGCTTCACATCCACACAACTTTGAACATTTTGAATGTTTATATAGATAGTGTCACATTAATTCCTTTCCTTTTTCTTCTTGTGGATTTACAGTAATGCAGAATTAATAAAGCAAATGCAAGTCTTGGTAACAGAAGACTTTTGTTTTCAGAGCTGACTGTCAAAAAGGTAAGGAGAAAATCACCATCCTAACTTTTCCCATTAAACTGTACATTGACAGGTACAAATATGCAACCACACTGAAACATTTATTCTTCCAAAATTAGCATTATTACTTTATTTTGTGATTCATTACAATCTGAAAATCCAATAGTCAAAAAAATAAACTAGGCATAATGTTAAAGCATTTTACAAGCAAAATACTTTACTGTTTCTGTTTCAATTTGCATAGGGTGGGATAAGTGTATTGGTTAAAGAATATAACATACAGAAGAACAATACCATAGTTCATCAAACTGCACTGCAGAGTGTTATGTTCCTGTGAGTGAACAGTACTTAAACAGCTATTTCTGACAATGGAAAACCATACACTTCACCATTGACAAGGCTGCCTTCCCATGACCATGATGCATCATGATGGCTGCATGCCACTGTTTTCTTTCCTTACATTGTTGGTCAACCTACTTTAAAGAAATTAAAGAGTTAAACAAGCCAGAATGCATCTATCTATGCTCATTTCTTTTCTACCTGAACAAAGGCCAGTATGGAGAGAGGGAATTTTTAAAATCAGCTTCTGAAACAAGTCATAGTAACCTCTGTCTCTCATATTTTTAGTCTCACGGAACTAGCAAGCTTAGAGCTTCATCCACACATCTCTGTCTACTATTACTGTGCATCCAGGTAAAAAAAATGTACTTTTTACTATGTAGAAATAAACTGCAAAGAGATCACACTTCTTTCCCACTGTAACCCCATCTCTGTTCCTCCAACTGTATAAATCTGGCTTTAAAGTCTCACAAAACTAAAAAATAGTTGATCTAGGTTGTAATAAAAAAAAAAAAAAAGAATATTAAATACCTTTGGTAAAAATAGATATATTTAACAAGTTTAGAAAAGCAAATAGTTATATCATCAAAAGGAGAGTATAAAAATGTACACGATAAAAAATAACAAAAACACAAAAAATCATCAGCCATAGTAGTAAGAATAAAGGCGCTGTTCTTTTCAATGTTTGCTTCCTTAGCTCATGTTATTGTCCAGTCTTCCTTCTAAAAGGCAGGAGCTTTACCAGAGCTTATGGAAAAATCCAGTCCTTCCTACCAGCATTAGACAAATTCAATTTAATTCGGAAAAAGACAGTCTGTTTTAACCCAAGTTTATACAATAAAGAATGCTTTGATTTAGAGTACGTAGGAGTAGCTGAACATAGAAAGATTTCAGGTGTTTTCAACCAGAGGCCAGATGTACTCGAGCTGTAGAAATGAGACAGCCAGCAGGATCAATCGCCATGATGTCAGCCTTCTAACTCTATTTTTTACTCCTAAATTATAAATCCATGTATTGCCAAGAAAACTGTGGGGGACAACAAGAATACATATATTTTAAATCCCTCATTGATGCCTTGCTCCCATCCTTTCACTGGGCCTCCAAACAGAGCTGTCACACAACATATAATCCCAGTTTGGCTTCTCCTCTTTTTAGAGCTCACTGTAAATCTTCAAGGTGGAAGATCCCCAAAGCAAACAACTGAGATTACAGAAGGAGATAATGCACAAGCCCCATAATAGAATCAGCCATTGATTGAATGTGCTTTGAAAGAAAACAGCACAATTAAATCATGTTTATCCTTCAGTATTCCCTTTGCACACACAGTCACACTCCTCATGGTGTTCCAAGGGTACATCTGTCAATGATTTATGCAATCCCCGGACACCAATCCTTGGCTTCAGCTGAAGAACCTGAAGGAGAAGAAGCCAAGCATCAAGAAAACAGCAAGCGCTTCATCACACACACCTAGACTATGAGCTAGATTGCAGTGGAAACCCACTGGATGACAGGAAGCATATTAAAACTGAATTTCTTCACTAATTCCACCCACTCATTACTATTTTTTCTTTTACTTCAAGCCATTTACAAAATTGATTAAATCATGTTGAACATGATCAAATCATGTCGCTTTACCAAAGAAGAGTCTTGCAGTTTCAGATTTCCACTTAATTTTATTTAAGAACAAACAGTAGAGCTAACCCAATTAGATAATTCTATAATAAATAATTTTAGCCATCAATTAATAGCAATGGCAATGAACAAATATTTGTTTCTTCATAAAGTTGATATCTACCACTAGAGAAAAAAGAACAAAAGATATGGTTGTGATGTGTCTGAACTACACCAGTAAATACCTCAGAAATTAATTAATTAATAGTTGCACAGAAAAGTATATTAAAAAGGAAGACTTTACTTTTTTCAGTGCAATATCTAATTAAAATGCTAGAGGTGCAACACATAAAATATTAAAATATTAATACTGGTGCATTCATTTTATTAAACTCTTTAATTGGCTTTCAGTATTTCCAAACATGCAAATGTGGAAATGGTGCATACCTCATGGTATTTTTTGGTGACTTTGGTTGGCACGCATTGGCACTCATTGCAGCTCTGCTGACAGCAGGCACAGTTTCCACCACACCGTTTCACCAGCAGACACAGCGGCCAGAAGATGGTGTCTGTCCTCTTCAGCTCCTCCCTCAGTGACACCGAGAAGTTGCGAGGGGTGCAGCTGTACAGCCTCGCCTCCTCCTTCAGGAGGTTCAGATCCACCACTGCAAGGGGACAGAGACAACGGTGCTTTCCTGATTTGCAATCCAAGTTCATTTGTGGCAAATCAGCTTCAGCAGCGCAGAACCCATGGGAAATATTCACTTTTGCACAGGTTCAGCACCAAAGTACAATACTGCAGTTCCATGAGTACCAGGAAACTTAAATGGAATGATCACTGCATAGTGATAATCACCGGTTATTTTATAACTCTGGCAAAGTTGGTTCAAATTAAAGCAAGATTTGACTACTATGTTCCAGTACACAGTTTTATCAAATCAACCCTAATGGAATTCACTTTGATCGCACAAATACTCTGAGCTCCAGTGTTGCTATTCTACAATCATTTTGGATTGGAGAAATGCACACAGAGCAATTAAGAATCCTACAAAATTTTAAAGACTTTTTAATTCACTTGCATAAAACATTCAGACTTCTTCCTTGTTAAAAGTTCAATTATTGCTTCTTCAATAGCATATTGTACATATATAAAAGAATCACACCATTCATATCTAAGCAGAAGTCACTTCTATGGACCAAGAACTTGCCATCATCAGGGAATTCCACGCAGAATAAACAAGTGCACAAGATTGTATATCTATATAACTGTTAGCACGCTCCCTTTTCTCCTCCCTCTTCATAGCAGTATATATTTGAATGTCTGTTGCTTATCTAGGTTTCATTTTCTCTTGCTGTGTCTTAAATAAAAGTTCCTCCTCGTAAGCACCTAATTTGAAGTGCAAATTAAAGATATTTATTTGCCACCAGTTTCCCTATGAACTGGTTCCACCATATCATACTAAATTTTCACTATACCAATGGCTGAATAGCAATTTCATGAAAAGATCTGAAAGAGGACAAGCTCCTTTTTGTTTATCTTAGCTGCATAGCCAAGGAATAAAAAGCCTTGAAAAAAGCAGTTAAAATTGGGAAAAAAATGAAAAAGACTGGAAAAAATGAAAAGCAATAAAAATTGAATTTATTTCAGAAAATTCAGACTATAATGATCATGACCTAGGATCTTTTGTCGGAATTGTTTTTCTCCACACCTACCATTAAGGAACAGAAGTGATGTCTAATTCACAGGGATATTAGTCCCTCTAGTAAAAACCAAAAAGATAAAGAGAAAATGAAAACCCTATGATGACGTGGTTATTGAGATGACTGAAATAGAGGCCCTGAACAAAGTGGCAAAGACCTTTAACCAGCTGGTTTTAAGCTAAATCAAGAAAAATTAGGGGGAAAAAACCCCAGTGCTAATATTGCTTAAAAAATACTTTATTGTTACTCATTAATAAAGAAAAAGATATACAATAAAGCTAAACTAAGTTTCTGATCTGAATCACCCTCTAGAGAAATACCTTTTTTATCCCCTCTACTATGTAACGAGCCTATGAAGAGGTCATCAAGGAGAACTTCAGCCTATTAAGGCAAGATAATTCCTCTTAATTCTATTTAAACACATAAGACAAAAAAATTTAGAAGCTGCACTGCTTTAGCAGAAATGCTCACTGGTACTCTCCCAGGAGCAGATCTTTGGGAAGGAATTTCAATCCATATTCCTTCAAACATTTCTTTTGCAGGCCATATCCATATACTGGCATCCATAAGTAAGGATTTATTGTTGTGAAAGGTCAGTTAAACACACTGAAGCCTTTTCTTTGCTTGCACTCACAGTGAATGCCAAGCTGGGGCACTTCATTCCATCACTATCGGGTTAACATAGGCTCCTAAATAAACAAACTGAATTTTAAGAGGAAGGAGTGTGTAGTAACTCCAATGAAGTTACTGATAGGACACCAGCCTGCCTCCCACACTGTAAGAGCATTCCTTGAAGAAAGTTGAGAAGGGAGCAGAGGAAAAGAGAGACGAAACTTCCAGGGGAGAGATTCACTGTGAGAAATCAGAAATTATTTAAGCCCTTCTGATCAGATAATAGCTCTAGGCTGAATGACTTAAAGGGTGGATGTGTCTACCTCCATTAGTCAAGGACTGTGGACAGGAATGGAGTATTTCTTTCTTGTTATGTTTTCAAACATAGTAAGTGAGCTGTCTGAAAGAGGATAAAATGCCTGAAGCACACTGTGAGAAGTGCAAGTTCTGCTAATACTTTCTACTGGAAGATTGTTTCTGCAGAGACCAATATGCCTGGTGCAGTGAATTTGAAGGAGCTAAGCTTATGTGCTGCTCAGCCCTTCACCACAAGATACTGAAAGTGGAAGCTGGGCACTGGCACCTCTTCCAGCAGGCCCACAGACCAGTGGGAGAGAGATTCTTGTGTGGTGTTGTCCTTCTCCACTGCCTCCTGCCTTCTGGCAGCAGCAGAGCAATGCATCAATTTCCATACCTACAACTAGCTGTAGTTATAGGGAAAAGGGCAACGCATTACAATAAGCAGCATGTTACACATTTTGTCGCAGAAAAGGAATTAATTTGAACTCAGCCCCTCAGACCAGCAGACATTAATTTTAAAAGGGTTCTGTTGGAGAACACACAGTCAGCTCTTAGCAGATATCTCTCAGTGTGCTGTACTGGTACAAGAGGCTTCAGGAGAGATGAACAAATGTCATGTTTGATTTTCATGCTTTAAAATGCACTAAGGTATATTGCCATGATACCTCACAATGAACCCTTGCCCTACCTTATGTAATTCAATTTCATTAAAAGGTCTGTGGCAAATTTATCTAGTGCTTATATAATCACTTCTTTGAAGTGTGTGAATGAAGCTGTTATTTTTTCAAAGAGTAGCTGTCTGTTCAAAATTTATTTTAACACACTGTGGGCACGAAGTTAGATGAGAGAATGTATATATTCCCTTAAAAATGTTTACTTAACCACAATAAAAGGTTATGTGGATTTCCCAAGTGCACTGAGTTACAGTACCTGTTATAATGTGAACATTTAAACACTCCTTCAACTTGGCTTCCACTCATGTATCATGTTTGACACAACAGAGTTCTTTTGTCTAGCACTAGCTCAGGAGGAGTGAAAGGCTCTGCAGTAGCACATAAATGGAGAACACTAAAATAAAAATAATAGAAGGAGAAAAAGGGAGAAGAAATGTAGACCAGGTAGGCCTACAGCAAAGTGTATTTCAAGAATGTGCCTTCACTGGCACATGCAACTGAACTAATCCATGTTCACATCAGCCTGAAATTAATTGTGTTATGCAACTGGCAATGCAATTTTCTGACATCTTCTGGGATGTATATTGAGTACCACAGAGAAATTCCTTTCCCAAAACTTTTTTCCAGTTGGATACTGCTCTCAAAGTCAATGAAACAAATTAAATTCCGGTTGGGGCACTTGTGTGTGAGCACAGATAGCAGCAGAATGGTTTTCATTCCTAAGCACTTTGGAGATGTTCCTGGGAATTAAGTTTCTTACTGGCTTCTACAATAAGAGCTGTTAAAAAATCTCAAGCAAGAAGTGGGGTATAAAAAAAAAGTCACAAAGCTGCACAAAACCCACAACTGCTAAGGACTATGCTTTGATTGTGACTATTTTTTTCCTCCTTAAGGAGATTTCAGAATATGATCTAATGATCAAACATAGATTTCAGTGGGAAGTGATGGAATAATTTTTTTTTGCACAGCAAAATATATTTTATTTTTAAGCATGCTTAATAGTATAAAAGAATTTAGGACTATATTTAGACATCAAAGCCTCTGAACTTGGTGTTTCTTCTTTCCTGACTAGAAGTTTTGGGAAGCATTTTATCCAGAGAAAACATCAGAGACAGAAGTTCTCTGGAATTTAGGTTGTCTAAATATAGTCTTTTCACACAAATTACTACTTAGGAGTAGAGGACACAAAGTAAGATACACTTTTAATAAATTGTTTATGAAAACAGGACATTAATTTAGCTTTTACTCTGAAACACTGTAAAAATGAAACTGATCTAATCATAGAATCAAAGAGCTTGAATAAAACCAAAAATTTTAGGACATGCACTTCTCACAAACATTTCTTAAAAAGGTTTGAAATGCAGCAAACATGTTGCTTGAGAGAATAACATGGGAAAAATATTAAAAAAGAAGAAAAAGATTTTGTTTTTCCTATCTATTGAATAGTCTCATGTCATTCCAACTGGACATATTTTCCACCTCAAGCTATTATATTACAGGCTCACTAATGCAGTCTGAGGGTGGTCTCTAAGACAAATGTGGCAATACCATGATATGTTTATTCAGTGGAAAAATCTATTTCAGCATCTAATTAGAAGTCTTTAAAAGATTTACTCTGATAGTTTCTTTCTAAGATGTGTCTTGCAGGGAGTTTCTTTTGTCTTTATAGATGTTATCCAACCCCTGCATTTTGTTTTTCTCCCACTTACATGTGCTTATGGCAGGCCTTTGGCAAATACTTAATCTCTTTAATTAAGGAAGTGCTAAATGACTATCCGAGAACTTTTAAAGATATTTCCTCCTCTTTGGCTCATAATTTAGCTGCTCTATGCATAGCTATAGCAATACAGATAGGGTACGAAGGTTGATTTCTTGGCTCTGATCTAAGAATGAACAGATAAACCCTTAATTTTGAGCTATGAAAGGTTTTACTTCCTCCCTTTTCTTGCTGATCAGATGATAATCTAGTTTACATCCATCAACAGGGAAGTCTGTTCAATTATGCACCTATGTTTTCCTTTCAGGCTGTATGGTGGGCAAGGAAGGTGGTATTGCCCTCATGCTATCCATCCCCATGCTATCCATAAACATGAAACAGTGGGCAGCATCTGGATGGGATGTGGTAGGAGATTCATGAGTGTCAAATGTAGATGGAAGAAAACGAGTTGCTGATCAATAGATCTACAAATTTTGAAAACACAATCTACTTTACTTCTGATCAAGTTGACAGCTGCATGTTCAACCCAGACATGGTATTTCCTAAGATGTCATCAAAGAGAAACATTTAGGTAATTGCTCTCAACTCATTTCATGTAGAGACTGGAAAAATTCTAGGGAAATAAACTATCATTCACATGATACAGTAAGTGTAAGACATTACCTATCTCAAATAAAAATAATATTTTTGCCCTCCATAAAAAAAAAGAAACCCACAAATTTCAAACATGTTACCTCATCAAGATGCCCTGCTACTTTAGGGACATAAAGATCCCCCAGGTTCCCTACAGGAAACTACTATGTTTGCTTCTTTTTTTTTTTTTTTTTAATTCCCCTGCTGTATCCTGCTAAATTCCTTTAAGTTTTGAGTTTAGCTATTGTCCTTTTTCAAATAATACAATGGTGAGGGACAGCTAACAACAATATCTTCTCTGTTTCTAACATATTCCTTTCATGTGACCAAAACTCAAGATGAAGAACGCTCTTAATTCTTTGTCAAGAAATCATACCCGTATAAAGCTGCAAGGCCAGACAGAAGAGTAAATTACCTCTTGATTTCCTGCCATGAATGTATGCTTTCCCTAGAAGTTGCCACGTTGGCCTGTACAAGTCCTCCAAGTCCAGTTGCCACCGATCTGGTTCCAGATAGCGGATCAGGTCCTCCACAGTGCTGAACCCAGCGACGGCGTTGTTCAACACATCCAGGGGCAAGGCTGATGGGGGCAGCAGTGATGGGCTGGGAGCTTCTGTGTGGTGCTGCAATCAAAGCCACCAGAAGAGCACCAGTCAGAGGATTAATGAATCTGCTTTGATGAAGTGCTGCACTTTACCAAGTTACAGGGCTGGGAAAGTTTATAAGTGGATAGCTTGTTTCCAAAGTACAGTTTATCTAATAAGACAAATGACAAGAGTCAAAAAGTACCTAATTATTCTTCAGCAATAATTGTAAACAAACTTCCCCTGCAGAGTTTGCCTACTTCTTACATTTCCAGTCTTCCAGCTAGCATGCCACTACACCTGTCCTTTGAAGATGTTCGCTGAGTGACGAGTGGGACTTTAGAAATAGAACACAGGGTGATTTAAAAATATGGCCCCACAACAGGCATTTCCCAATTCCCTCTAGAAATCTGAAACGTTTCACATTGCCTTTCCTCAGAAACTTAGCCACAATCTTTGTCTTCTTGTCCTTCAATGCAAAATATTAACATACCCCAGTACATAGACAGCAAATATTCTTGCTCTCATCTATAGATGAAAAAAACCCATCAGTCGTGTTTCATACAGTACTAAGATTTATATTTCTGGTTAAACAATAATGAACAGAGTAATAACAACATCTGGCATAACTAAAATTATTTCTTCCTTACGAGGAGAAAAAATATTCCAAATGAAATCAAAAGTATTTAAATGTTGAAATTGAGTCCTGAGAAAGTACTTTCCCACAGCACAAATCTCACTGACAGACTCACTGGACAGGAGTACTTAGTCACAGACAATTCAAGCAAAGTGAGGCATCTGTTTTTGTTCATTCTACAGTCTGTTTTAAAATTATGCATTGATTTGTATTTTCAAAAGAATAAAAAAAAGCAGCAAGGGAATCCTAAGTAGGAAGCTGCTTCTGCAGCACCTGAAGTTTCTTTCAGCTTTTCTGTATGCAGACATCACTACAAACATTATGTCCACAGTACTGCACCAGAGCAATTCATCTGGATCATGTAAGAAAGATGAAGACAAATTAGAATGTATTGCTGATTTAGAGGATGGGAAGAACAAGCATATGTATTTATATAGATATCTATATTTAAAAATCCTCATACCACTTAGTGTCAAAATGGCACTCTCAGTACTGTAATGTGAAGAGTATATATACCGTAATTTTTCCATCTATGTTGTCAGATCAGTGTTAGGTAGTCATTTACCTTTTCAAAATGATCAGGAAAATTGATGAGAAATGTAACAGTTATGCTGGAAAAAAAGATTTAGTAAAATAATTCTTGCAACACTACTCGCTCAGCAGAAGTTTTTTAAAATATATATGCCTGTGGTAGCTGTATTCCATAACAATAATAATATTTTATTTTCTGTCCTCTAAATTCTATTACATATGCAGTTTTGGTTTCAGCTAAATGTGTGGTTGAAAGAGCAGCAAATGGAAGTAACCACTATGGCCTTCCTATTTTTTGCTTCAAGGCTTTCTCTCTACAGCTTCAAGAAATGTAACCACTAGAATGATTTGTGCTTCTTTTTAACTGGAAGTCTTGCAAAAATAATACAAAACATAGATTAGGTGTCCTGCTACTATTAACCTTACCATATTTTTATCTTGCTAATCATTTTCAACAGTGTTGGTGAAACAGTTGTTTCCCATTCTGGACAAATATGATTTTCAAAATATTAAAATGTTTCTTTTTCTCTTTACTCCATTACCCGCATTAAAAATAGTAATGTATTGATCCATCTATTACATTATGATAATTAAGCAACAGATTCTGGTCTATAATTTAAATAGTTGCTCTTAGCAAAATATGCTACTCAGCAAGCTTCAGCACTCAGTGCTGTGACACTGTAAGTCAGATGGTCAAAAAAATAAATATTCTAAAATTTTTCTTCCTGTTTTTCTCCACGATGATGTAACAGTCACATTTCCAGGGTTTTACTAACATGAAAAACAAAATCAATGGTAGAACTAATAACTGAAGAAAAAAAACAAACTACTATTTACTTTGGTGTCTTCTGCTGGGATTTTCGTTGCCAGAGAAACAGGTGGAATCTAGAAGAAAATGCATTGATCTAGAATCTATTACCATATTTGCAACTCACAACATGCACACTAAACAATACATATGTAACAAGTAATTCATTTGTTTATGGTATTCTGGATTCTGTAGGCATTTGCCTGAGTTAAAATGTTATGAGGACATTGAGAGCCATTGCACTTTATGGCAACACAGTTAAAGTTGCCATCACTTTCTAGTCATTCTCGTGGCAGCCAAAAACAGAAAGAAAAAGTAATCGAAACAGCAAAATTACACAACTTTGAAGATGAATGTTTTACAGTAAAGTCATTAGATTCTCAAGATTAAGAATGCTTTTTCAAATAATCTTTAAAGTTAGTCAATTTATATGACTGTTAAAATGTACCAAAGATTAAAGATAATTGATATAATAAAGCTATAAATGCTGTAAATTGTATTTGTGACATAATAACATTTATGAAATCTCGATTTGATAAACTGTTCCATATAAATGGTATTTCTAATTATACTTTACATTTTTTTACTTGATAGTACATACTACTTATTTTATAATTTAAATCTCTTGGACAGAATATCCAGGGCGGCAAAAGTGATACTCCTTCCAGTGACTAAAATTATATATTGGACTTCTATACTATTTATAATTTCACTTGATTTCCTCGAAGTTTGTCCTCTATAGGCAGAGTTTACATATTACAGTAAGGTTTTACTTGCAGAGTGGAAAGGAGAAATGACTTGATACAAAAAATTAGAACTCGACTTCATTGATGGTGCACAACTTTTAGAACCAGCAATACAGAACTTCAGCATAGCTCTGAAAAGTAACATCATATCTGCAACTCAGAAATGCTGAAATGTTTCTTACCCAAAGCTTTCATTCACTTTATAGTAATGCCATCACTCCAGTTGGAATTCAATCTACATGTCTCTAGAGAGTCCTGCTTGGATGCCTCACTCCACACTGGTGTTCTCAAGGCACTCTCTGTGCTGTGCTATGACATCAGTACTCAGTGGGTGTCAGGGACAGGCCACTTCACTGCTGAATGGGGGTGTGAAAGCCTCCCAGGAGGACCACTGATAATCTCTAGCTGTTTTTATGCTCAACATTGATGGAGATAATGAAGATGATCTTATAATGAAGATAATCTTATAATGAAGCAGCCATCTGTCAACTGCATGTCTATTCCATAGATGGCATCACCTAATTTACTCCACAGAACTTTGTCATGTCTCCCCCAACAGGTCAGCTAGAAAATAATCAGCCTTTGATTTAACAGATATTTATTTATCTGACAGGGGAGATATAACCCAAGACAGCAGACACTTCTGCTGTCCAAATATTGCAGCTATCCAAAATACCTTTCCTGATGGAAACCATTTTCTGGGAAGTGATGTTCTCCAAGCTCTGCTATAATAAATATTAATTGACAGTAAACACTTTTTTCTGTCATAGCAACACATTCTCAACTCATACCAATGTTTTAGGTTTGAGATCACCTTTCTTATTTTTTTTCCCCGAGCATGAATAATTTCTGTCAAGATAGATTTGACAAATACATCAAGTTCTCTATGTGATTCTTCTAGTAAAAAACATACTGTGGTTATTCTGCCCAGGAACCAATTTCAAATTACTTTAATAACCATAAATTTGCTTAAAACCAAGATAGAGACAAACAGTTGCATCTTTACTGTTAGTTAAAATGATTCAGGATGAAAAACAGAGCTGAAAACATTGGACTTCTGCTGGCCTGTAGAACAGCCAAGAATAACAGTTAGTGTTGGATCAAACAGAATTTTCCTCAGGTTTGTTTATATTGTATTTCTGTATATGCACTTCGCTCTATCAAACAAATACCATACAGAAATTCCCTAAGTTGTTTACAAACATACAAGAGAGGCCAATAGACCAAATTTACACAACAGTTAAAGACACTGGCTTGGAAAAAAAGACAGAAATAATATAGACTAACATCACAAGACTATCCAGCCCTAAGCATCACACATAACAACAGTACCCCAGAAAAATTTAGGCACTAAAATGCATTTTATGGTGCTCACAGGGTTAGTTGTGCCCTATTAAAGGAATGAAAACCACTCCACCTAGCCCCATTTTCAAAGGGGAAAGGGTAGGACAATACTGTAGATAGAATAAGAAGTTAACCCTCACTGAAGCTGCAGATCTGAACAAAAACTTCAACAACCAAATTTAAAATTTTCTCATTGAAGTTCAAGCCTAAAGTATTATTTAGTATGTAGCCTAACTTGAAGACTTATGATTAATTTCTTGTTCTGACACATATTTCTTGTGTTATCCTGAGCACAGCATTTAGACCAAACCTCCATAAGGTAAAGCATCTGGAATTATCTCCTTGCTATGCCAGCATGACTCTGTATGTGGCTGAATAATAAACAAGAGGCAAACTTCTGAAAAAGAAGCAGAGACCTGCAACAGGAAAGCCATCACAACTGAAAGCACAGCAGCTGCTAACACAAATACAATTTTAGGTTCACTCTGGCACCAGGAATTTCACAGCATACAGGTTTGTTACACAGCCTTATCAAATCTGTAAAATGAGCATAAAGGCAATTCCTTGATCTCACAAGTTCTGTGAGAGAATGAATACAATTTTTATTAGATATTCATTATTCATTTACCTGAAGAATCCAGAAATGTGTTAGACAGATACCAGGTATAAATTTGGACAAGGGACTGGATATTATAACCTTTGTTGTTCCACTATCCATCTATTCTTTCCTTGCACTGTACCTGCTCCAAGGATAAACATAACAGCACTGACCTACAATCTACACAAGATCAGCTCTTAAGCACTCTCAGAACCTAAGAAAAGGCTTTATTTTGCTCCTGTTTCTTAGGGTAGGACTGTCAAGGTACTAACACTACCCTCTTCCAGTTAAAGGAGAGGCAAGAAATAGTATTAGGTTGCTGCTGCCAGGAGTAAGGAATTTCATGTTTAATAATGCAAGCACTAAGTTAAGACTGGAAAACAAAAACAAGTGAGTCAAATACTTGGCATGATAGGATACTTACAAGTACTGAATACTATGTCTAAAATAATTACCTCCCCACAAAAGAAATCCCCACTTTTTTTTCATTTCTTGTCTTGAAGAAAACATTGTCAAGCAGTTTCTGAGTGATGGCCCATTCATCAGTTTGCACAATTTAGAGAAATTAATAAACATCAATGTAGTTTAATCAAACTAGAAGGGACTCTATAGAAAACCTCAAAGGGACCTAGTCTCCTCTGAAATCCAACAAGGATCAGTAATTTGACATAAATAACATATTTCTTTTAATGAAATATCCTTAGAGTTTTTTTTTTAATTATTATACAAGAGCACTCCAAGTCCTGCCTAGATGTAAAGATATACTTTTGAAATTCATAGTACATGCACATTCTTGTAATATGCACAATAAAGAGCCTGTTTTTTTCCTTTATAATCACAGGTAACCCTCCTACTAGCATCATTAGCAGCTATGAGAGAAAGCAGATATCCAACTCTTTCGAGTTTGCCCTGAGGACACAAATTTCTCAGCATAACAAAAGCTCTTTGTTTTCTTCCACAAATACATGCAGTAATAGGTGTGAAAATCCTCTAGAAATCCTGACCTACCCGAAAAAGCACACACTTTTATTTGCTTTCATCTATGCAGTACAAAAAAAAAAAACAAACCAGTTGTGAAAGTCTCTCATTTATAAAGACATCCTCTCTGTGCAACATTAACCTGCACCACTGCTATGGAAGTGTTAGTCTTGTACAAGTTGCTAGACAGAAGGAAGTGGGATAATCTGTAGCTGGGCCTGTGTGCAAACACCTAAGTAGAGAAATCAAGTTCCAGGATCCTCTTCTTATGCCTTAAGCAAAGGAATGACATAAAAAAAAAAAAAAAA
>VZTZ01014076.1:314072-381334 GCA_013400955.1 Drymodes brunneopygia
AAAAAAAAAAAAAAAAAAAAAAAAAAAAGAAGGCAGAGAGGCAGATAATCAATTTAGGCTGCCAAAACCAGGAAAAAGGGGAGGATGCTTATTGCACATGGCAGAGATGGAAGTCAGGAAGGCTGCCACAGCTCCCATCCACTGCAGCACTTTTTACTGCTTTAGAAATTACTGTCACAGCAGCAAGGATGGTTGCATGGGAGGCACATCACTCTGGGGCTGCTGAGCAGGTGGGTCTGGTGAATTAAGCCCCAGTGGCACTGATATCAACATCCCTCTCCTTCAGCTGGCCTCGCTTCAGGGATGCAACTTCTGCCAGCCAAGTGACACACAGGTAGGGGTACCAGCCCTCCTCAATTTAATCTGCTTCTGCAGATTAGAACCAGACTGCAGGATGACAGCACCCCTCTTTCCTGGGCCTCCAGCTCTCTGCCTTTCACAGGCTCCCTGCATTTTCTGTTCCTACAGTGTGCTACAACCTCTTACCAAAAGCTTGTTCAGGCTCTCTTCATGCACACGCGGGGTTTTCCTTTTATCTCGCTGAGGACTTCATTTGCTGAGTATCCACGCATGCCCTTGCACCAATTTACATCTTAAAGCCAGAGATGGCTTTCCAAACTCTACATCCATATTTTTGTTACTGCAGTTTGAGGATTGCTTTTGGAATAGTGCATAATTTCTACTCTCCATAACCACCAACAGGAGAAAGATCACAGAGATCTCAAGGGAAAATGAACACATTTGTGTCTTTCTGGTTTTGCCTGGCACAGGTGTGAATAAGAGAGTAAAGATGTGGAAAAGTAGCATTGTGTAACAGTCTTGTAGCTTAAATGACAGCATAACATTTCCTCGGGCGAATCTTTGAGACAAAATGTTGTTTGAAAATGTTTAAATATTCCCCTAAATAGAGTTTCTGTGCAGTTCACAGAAAAGGCCTAGAATTCTAACAGTGCTGGAAACAACTGCAAGATGCTCCCTAGGAAGCTAGCAGCATGGAAATAGCACAGGATGTCACTAATCATCAGTGTTCCTCTGGCAAATTGCAGCTTTTTGCCTGAAGCCTGTGCACACTGACACCTTTTGAAATAGTATAGGTGTGAGAGATACTCTGTGAAGACAGAGATGACACATCTAGAGCTAGTTCATTAACTCTCAGAGGATGCCATCAATAGCAATAATCTCTGAAAGACATTTTCAAAAAACTTTAGTCATTGGTTAGTTATCATAAATATCTATAATCATGTATGTGTATATAAATAGTTGTGTTTATATATGCATAAAAATGCATTTTGATTTTTCCTGTGATCACATGTATCAGTAATAAACCACACTAATTCATTTTAGAGGCAAAAAGAAGAAAACTAATGCTCAGCACTGTATTGTATGGGAGATCTTATTGTCAATACACTTCATCATGATAATTTGAGAGGTTTCTGTCCCCAGGAAATTTATACAGAGACACAACTATCTTTCTTGAATGCAGTTGCATGTTATTGAATTTTTTAGTGCATCTGGTAAGTCTCACTGAAGCAGCATGTGCTACTTCATGCGTATTTCACAAGCACTACAAAATTACCTGCCTCTCCTTTACTGGAAGTATTTGTTATTTTACAGAATGACCCGGTGATTCTTGTTTTCTTTTGGGTAAGAACTTTCATTCACTGATTTATTCTTTCAGCTAATTAAGGAGAGAAGAACTGTATAAACAACTCTGCTCGAAAGCTGTGTTGCCAGCATCTTTGGCAACTGCAGAAGTCTCAAGCATGAAGCTTAAGACAGTAACCCCTGCAAGGCCCAGAATCCAGAAAGCTTGTAGATTCAACCTGATGCTTGCAATGGAAGTCAAATTCTGATGCCTTTTTTCTACCTTTCTAATGGGTTTTTAATCACATTTGTTTGCATTAGGAATTTGTGGACATGGTAGTGAACAGGATTCTAGATAGAAGACTCAAAGAAATGCAGGACATCTCTCAACTTGGATGCATTTTGGCTCAGTAGGCAAAGACTCAGCCTTACTATTCTGAAAGCAGGATCTGATGGAGTTGAACTCCACTGAGTTGAACAGGAAGCATTTAAAAGCAAATACTTAGCCTGTGATAATAGTATAGAACAAGTTGTGGCATAGATTATCTACAAGACAAGAAACTTCAAAGTCAAATCACTATGTCAGTTTTAATCTCGAGTTACTTCCTGAAATAATTTGTCTTTTTTATCATTTTCAAATTACTGTAGATATACAAAATATGTTTAGGTTTATTATCTCAGAGAGTGGGGTCCTATTAAGTATACTTGGGGCAAAGTAGCATTTAAACCATAACTACTTCCAAAATCTTAATTTTTAGTGAGCACTCTCTCCTTTTTTATACATTTCTCGCTTCTAAATGAGACCTTAAACAAAATTTAGAGTCAGTTGTCCCAAATCCATGTAACTATATATATGCCATAAGAAAGTCTACCTTTTGTATCCTAGTAACAACTGCAAAATATTTTGATTTCTGAATTTCAGAGTAACTTTCATTATGACATTTTCAAACCAAATTTATGAAATACATTTAAAACTATCTGACTGTTCCTGTCTCATGCATGAACACATGGGAGGACTATAACTGCAATTTTAAAAAGCTGTAACCCAGTAGATAATGTTACATCTTGTACAATTTAAATATTTAATAAAGATATTTAGTCTATTCCAGACCATGGGCAATACTAACATCTATATATACATTTGAAAGGGTATGAAGTGTATTTGTTTGTTTATACAGATAATGTACCTGCTGAAAATGAGTGAAAGTAGACTGTGTGTAGGTAAAATGAGGTACCAAAAAAACTTACTTAAATACAGTTTTTCTCATCACAATCTCAAAATCTTTCTTTGGAGAAAGATCTTGTCTTGTGCTTGCAGCAAGGCACTAAAACAGATGCAAATCCCCCAATGTCTAAGAAATCATAACCTTCATGTCTGATAGCATTTTCTTTTTTATATTCACAGGACTGTCCTGAACAAATTAGCAGCTGCAGTGAACCCTTACAGCGTGTGGAACGTGTGAGGGAGCGTTCACCTTCTATCCGTGCTTTCTACAAGTCCATTTGAGTGACCTGCAGTGGATGTCAGCTGCAGTCTCCTGCCTTGACAAAAATTCTGTGCAGGACAGGGGGTTAATATTCACATCTTGTAGGACTGCTGCTGCTTCCTGAAGGTTAAGTTTTGGAAACACAAAGTATTTTCCTAAGTAGTAACTCTGTCCTCCCTGTCTTAGTGCCTTCCTTTCAATTCTTCCTTATTATAGCTACTCATCACAGTATTTAAGCACATTTAAAGTTTATTCCCTGCCTAACCTAGCTCATTGTTAAGAGGTCACTGCAGTCTTGTACCCATTTGCAGGGCAGAACTCTATATTGATTACTTGTTGACTTTTCCAATAAATGTGATATTTTCTCCTCGTACTGCTCTCACTGAAGAATTAAAGTAGAACTCCACAGAGACCCTTCTAAAACTACGCCAATATTTCATTGGTTGATGACTTTCTGAATATACCCACAATTACCTTTTTATGTTTCAACCATAAGCTCTTAAGATAGCTTCATTCCTGTTTTGTGCTTGAACTGTCCTTGTGATTAAAGTGGGTAGGGTTTTTAACGACTGTTTTAAATAGTAATGACATCACTTTGCACTAAAATATTCTTTCATGGACGTTCGAATGCAGAAGTTGACAGCTAAGTAAGAAGGGGGTTTTTCAAAAGCTGGTATAAATAAACCCTTTACCTTCATTTCATGAATATAAAGTTACAAGTAATTTTCTAGGTTGTCCTATTTTGATGAATGTTGTATTATACCTGCAATTCCCTTCTAGAAGGGAAGCTTATAAAGATTTATATATCAAATACTGAGAGCAAGAAAGAGAACCTCTCTTCTCAATATTTGCAATGATATCCTATTTTTTTTTTTTTTACAGTTTATATTTAGTGTACAGTGACCCTGGCTCCAATATTTAGC
The DNA here is from genome assembly GCA_013400955.1 of Drymodes brunneopygia. Taxonomy (NCBI): domain Eukaryota; kingdom Metazoa; phylum Chordata; class Aves; order Passeriformes; family Petroicidae; genus Drymodes; species Drymodes brunneopygia. The sequence goes on from VZTZ01014076.1 coordinate 318,067, forward strand.
TGAGCTTTAACAGAGCAGGATTCCACCACCGCTTAGCTTCTTTCCCTGAAACTTTGATACTTTGCAAGTCCAGTATACATACCTGTTGCAGACTGAAATGTGGAACAATTTTTACTTCAGTCACGAGAACAGGACAACCTGAATTTTGCTTAAAATGTCAAATTATCATCTAAAAGGAGGAATAACATTGTAGTTGAACTAATAGCAAATTAAGGGTTTCAGTACCCAAATGACTCAATGAAAAAAGAGATTCCCACAATCAGATGGCAGTGGGCACATAGATGTAGTCTTATGAATCTTCGCTCAGATCTTATTGCAAATGGGGTTACTGTGATTATTAGTCACTGCATTTATAGGCACACTTAAAATTCAAGTAGGAAAAAGTTTTATTTTCTGTACACACAGCTCTGGTTCTTAGTTGACTGACAGTAGCTGACAAGGAATAAACTGTCAACAAAAGTGCAGCTCTACTAAATTGAAAAAAGCTTTCATACATTCTTCTATGACAGGGGATATGGCCAGCCTAGTAAGAGGACACTATGTCTGCAGACCTTTTTTAAAATTACTCATTTTACTCAAAACACATACAACAGCTTAATCAAATTAAACAACAGTAAGTGTTTGGAGTCAGGGAATGAACTTCTCTTTACATTCCCTCTAGGAACTTCCCCACCGGAAATGGGTAGTTGTTCTCAAGAAAATATTTACCTATCCCAATACATTCACAGGAGGTTCATCAAACATTAAACACTGGGAATGACTATTTGTTACGGCTAGAAAGTTTATTTGTGAAGAACAATTATAATTACTTCTACTACTAAAGTGAACACTACTTCAATTTGATCCTTCAGTATACATGTTAAATTGCATTCCACAACAGCTTTCTGTTCATTTCATATCACAATAAAATGAACACACCCAACATTCCTGTACAGCAGACATTGCAAATCAGAGCTTGTCCTGCCTTGAAGGTAAAAAGTCCTTGAACAAAGCATTACTTTACAGGGAAGGAACCTCATCTCTGTACTCATGTATCCATTCTTAGTGTCATCAAACACATTAGAAATGTAAAATATTTTAAGATTTGTGAAGGAAAATGTTTTGCAATTAAATTTGTTTTATATATAGCACACACATCAGAACTTAAAAAGCATGGTAGAGACTAGGGCCACATAAAGATTCTCACACCATTTGAACGTGCCAGATTTATAACTTGTGAGCGTGCCTTTATTGTCCTATACTGCTAACCAAAGTGTCCTGACATTCACTTCAGCTCTATCACTTCTACCTGTATCTCTTAAGTCTCATTTCATTTTACTTCATTATGCTTTGATACATATGACGTACAGAAGTAATGTAATTGCAGAACAAGTAAAAGGCAAAATTAATTGGGAAAACATGCTGAATAAGAAAAATTTAAGAAAAAGTATTTTGAAATCCCTTGCATTTAAGAGTAAAATATTAAAAGCATAAATACAAAATCATAAGTAGAGTCTGAAGCAGAAGAAACAGTGTTACAGTGGACCAAAACCTGAATAAGAGATGATGGGATTCTGTTCAAAAAAACCCAAATCTCATGCAGATGTTTTCAGAACATCATAAAAACAGATATTGAGCTGCTAGAGAGGTCTCAGCTGAAATAAAGTGCTCAGATTTATCTCCAGCACTTGTGAGATAGAAGCAGAGAGAAACAGGATACTCACATGAAAGAGCAAGATTAATACAAAAGAATGAACCATGATAAAAGATTGAGCGATACAATTTTATTTCATCTTCACAAGACCAGGCTGACAGGAGATAACAAACACGTAAAACAACATCAGCTGTTCCCTAGTCCATCAATGACAAAAACTATTTATGTTAAATGCTTGAAAAAAATTTCATACCAAGTAAAAGTAGGCAACAGATGACCAGGGAAATCTCTGAAATCTTCATCCTGGACTTCAGGAACAGCACTAATCTAGAATCTAGCAAGAATGAGGTTCGTGTATCTACTCCCTGCTTAGAGTAGGACGATCGCTCAGAAAAGGTCCAGTGCCACTGAGTTCTCTTCCAGCCCTGCATCTCTGTGATTGCATCTACCCGGTACACCTTGATGTTTCTAGAAGGTCTGTAAAGTTATGCTGAGGGACATGCTGAAATTTAGAAACAAATTAATTCTAAATAATTTTAAAATCTGTGTTGACTAACTATGCCAGAAACTCTTCTGGATACATAACCAAACACTTTTTTTCCTCAGTACCTATTTGTCCATTTGTACATTTTAACCCTCTGGATTTAGTAAACTATTGGTGTATATAAAAATCAATAACTGCATGCCAGCATACATAAATACAGAATATCTGGTAAAAAATATATGTTTGGTTTTTTTAGTTGTGTGACAAACCATAATCCCTTAACTAAAATGAGAATAGGAAAATGAATGAAACTACTCCATTTTTGTATTTTAATTTGGCTACTTTCTCTTAAAGATAATTAGGGAGTCACAAGTTTTTTATTAAAAGTTGGTTCATAGGGAGTAGAAGTTCCTTTGGCAGTATCATTTACAATTTCTTTGAAACCTCAAAATAGTGTGTAATATAACACACTTGAGAAGATGGTTTTAGTATCAGCTATAAAATAAAAGTAGATGCATTTCTGCCATGCTCTACTTTTTCAAAGCTATTTAAAATTGATCCTTCAAAGCTGATTTGAAAGCAGACTGCTTCATTCTACTTCTAATAGTCTCCCATGAAATTTGGTGCTGCTTACAGTGTGAACAAATCCATTAAAATAGAATATGTTGAATTTTAAGGCAGCACTACAAACTACCTCAGCCTGATTCTTGGTATTGTTAAAAATGAAATAAATCTTGGAAACAGTCTAATTACCTTTACTATAATGAATAAATATATTTTTTCCTTTGTACATGCAATTCCTTCTCAGCCCTTTCCTTGGCCAAAAAAGAAAAGAAGAAAAGGAGATACGGCATCTGCCAAGTAATAAATCCATAGTATTAACAAACCCAATACTTTGTAGAGAAAATACTATTCTCCCGAGAACTGCTAGTTGATCAGTTGTCTTCCATTGCGCCTGATTTCTTCAGTTATAACAATGTCACTGTCCACAGATGTGACCAATATATCTCTAATTAATCTGATGATCAACTAGCTCAAGTATCTTGATATTGATACCTATATAGATAATCATATTCATTTGGGCTTGCTAGCCTAGTGTGGGTACAGGTACTCTATTTAACAGAAATGACAGAAAATTCTGCTGCCTTATGTTCCCAACCAGGCCATGAATCTTCCTGGTAACATTTTAAACAAGTCTATTCAGGCATTGACTGTAGCCCCAATCCTGCCACCAGACTGTTTATAGCAGGGATGATGACTTAAAGGGATGTCCCCATGTGCACAGACCTTCATCTCCTCTCTCACTACTCTGCTGGTTTTGCAACTCACATTGCTGGAAAGCTACACAGGCAAAATCCCTTCACAATGAAGGAAGTGCTGCACACTAACACTGTACTAATCATTACCCATTTACAAACTGCTGCTATCTGCTATGCCTTACTGTTACTTTTGAAAGAGGTGAGGGTTTTCTTTATTTTTGTATTTCAAAAGCATAGTGTTAACAGAGTTGCAAAGCCTTTTAAAGAGGCACCACTCATTCTATTCCCCTCCTGTATCATTTTTAACACTAATTTGAAAAATTAATATTTACCATCTGAAACATACTTTTCTGCTTGTATATATACTTAAAATATCCCTCAGTCTCTTACTTTCCCATTCACTGATTCAGCAACACTGTCAGTTTCTGATGATTTAATGTAGACTATATGGAGCTAATTACAGAACACCAGGCATCAAAAACTGTGGTTTTCTAAACTTTAATTAATTGTGGTTTCACAAGCTGCTATTCACTGCAGTTTAGGAAGTGGTTAGATGTGGGGCTTATTATCAGTTTAAGTAAAAAGCCTAAGTGTGCACTGGTTGCACCTGAATTTTCCAGTCCATAAGAAATATGACTTTCTGTGTACTGGAGACATTGTGTAATGTGGGGTTCAACGGAGCAAAAACAAAGTGATTTGTTGCCTTAGCCTACTGGACTGAAAGACACTGGCTAACCACAAGTTTATCTTTTGACCAAGTCAGAAAGTCTACTTCATAGCCATATCACCGAAAATGTTCTTTTGCATCCTCAGCAAAGCACCATCTCAGAAATAAGTCAAATAAGAAAGCAATTTAGGATGATATTTAAAAGGCATTTACAAGCATTGATCACTGAGTGTGTATCGTGGTAGGGTTGTTCCAGGGCATGATGGACAGACACTGCAAGGAGAGGACAAAAAAAAGAAGAGGGGGCAGGGGGAAGAGAGAAGGGCAGCAACTTTGCAAGGAAATGCTGGTCAAGAACACTCATTGAAGAGACCTGCATGGCTAATTCTGGTGAGATTTCTCCCACAGAGTGAAGCCCCATGAGATGACCTGTTTGTTTAAATAAGAGTAGAAACCCATTCTGAATGTTTGCAATGCCAAAAATGAAGCATAATTGAGATGCTTTGCATGAAAACCCTGATGAAGCAACATTAAACCAGTTGGCTAAAGTGGCTGTGGTGACTGCCACGCTTTGCTGAAGGAAGATTCAGTCTTGTATTTGGAAAAAATACTTTCTGTTTTTGTAAATGTTTATACATTTGAGACACCTAATTGCCAAGAATATAGTATTATCATGTTCTTAGCCTTCTTTCATTATTTACTATTTAATTTGAAACTGCTTTGCATCTTTCAGATTATTTGTGTAGTCCCAGTGGACAAACAAGGATTTGAATGAACAAATTAGGATGCATGAGCAATACCCACTTGGGGAATGGCAGGGAAGACAAATTGTCGTTTCAAGTACATCACCATAAACTTAATGCAAATTGTCTGATTTTAGAGGAGTATAAATTCCCTTTGTAGGTTATATTTCAGTTAAGAAGTCAGAAGAGGATATTTTGCTCTTTAACAGTTAAGCTTATATTCTCTTCTCAAACAATATACCAGTATTAAATACGGGTTACCTTAGCAACTATTAGTTTGTCAAAGAGAATTCTGAGAAACGAGGATGTTTTAGTAAGCAACTAAAACATTGACAACTCCTTTCTTTTTTACTCCTACAATTCAACTTCTCCCACAGAACATCAAACCAATTTTTTGGGATAAACACTGATTGTGATCTCAGAATGAGAGCATCAATACTGTTTTTAACCTGATTAGCATCCTAAGTTTAATTACTCCAAGCAAGCTTTACTTCATTACTGAATCTGATCCATGGTGTATAATTCACTTAATAAGAAGATTAGAGGAATAGGTAGCAACTGGGCAGAACTTTAATCTCAATGTAATATATTCATATAGGGAAACAATTATTTTTCAATTAATTTATTAATATATATTTTTAAAAAATTAAAACCCACCAGTATCTGAGGTTGAATAATGTGACCACTATTTTGATGACATGGTTGTTATTTTTCAGACTCACATTACCTAATATTTCCTGTTGAAGGCAATGTGAACTGTTTGTTTAGAAATCTGTCACCAGTCACACTGTACATGACAAAAGAACTAGAATCAAAACTTCCAAAGATTTCAAGCCTCTAAATTGGAAACTATATGATTATTATTGCATTTTCAGTAGTGTCGTATATGAATAGAAATAACATAAAAATTGCATGCAATAATAAATTCAAGTTGATGCCTTGTTAAAATAACTTTAAAATACAATTATTCACCTGAAAAAGCCCATAGGAACACAATTTGTAAACAGAATGATCTAACCATGAAATTTGGCACTATAGCAATCACCAGTTATCACCCCTTGGGTTACTTGACTATTATTTTCTCTTTCTCCTCTGAACCTCAATACTAGGCAGAAACGAGCTGCCATCCTTTTTCTGCAGAAAGAAAAATAGTGAAAATTGCCACTTTGCAAGGAACCATGGCCTATGGTAGGCTGTAACTGGGGACAGAACAGTGTCCATGACAAACTAAGAGCAGGGAATAAAAGATCTAATCTGAAAAGCTCACATCCTGTGCCCCCTGCAAGATGTGTTGCTTCCTAGCTCTCCTTGGGGATTCTCTAATAGTTCCATTACTAATTCTCTAATTGCTTGATTAGGAAATTACCATTTGTAAGTATTACACTAAGGAGAGGACAATGGAGGAATCTTTCAAAAGAAATTTATTAGGGAATCAGATTCAGAGAAAAATTAAGAAAGTAATGGTGTTATTAAAACCACTTCTCTCTGGTTTCTGATTTTCATGATGCCTACACCTTAATATTTTGTCACTCTTTCAAATATGAACCACAAAACTTAGGCCAGTTCCATCTATGAAGTATCCATTGGCATTTTTGTATAGCACTGGTTTTGTAAATTGTGGCGTTTTAGGGCTTATTTAATGATGCTCCTTAGATGGGCATAAGTGTTTTAAAATTATCAACTTTTTTGAAATGGCCTGCACAGAAAAGTTGGTCCTGTTCACACTTTATAACCTTTTAATGTATTGATTTTCCAAATTCCCTTGTAATTTGTAAGTTTCAGGTAATGAAACATCAAACTTTATAATGGAAATATTAGGATTTTTTTTCTTCTTTAACATCAAGTCTCGTTTACAATTTAAAGCATTGAAAAACTTTCTGAAAAATTTTAGTTGTCTTTGTACTGTTAACTTGACCATTTATCTCTGATTTTTGGTGAAAAGCTGAGCTATACTCTGAAGTTTTTATACCAGCAATTTCAAAACACTCTTGTAAACCTTAATTCCACATTCATTTTGCATCAAAAATATAGTGCTATTTTAGGCACCTAATTGCAAAGGGGTTTTTACCTACATGAAAGGTGCCTATGACTTTCTTAAGCAGAAAGGCAATTAAATAAAGTAAATGCAGTATTTAAAGTTATATATATTGACAGTGCAAACAGGAGGAGCTCAATGATAGAATTTACTTAAACTGAAAGACAAGAATTCCAAGCCAAAAAGGCCTTACACAGATGACTTAAGAACAGGAAGTATTTTATTATTAACTTTTGATAACCCAGAACACCTCACATTGAAAAGACCAAAGATAAATATGCACACAAAAATCAGAAGAGTTCAGCAGATCAGAATGATTTTCAGAAGATAAGCAAGGGCAACTCTATTAACAGTTTACATATTAAAAGCTTACATATGGAGCTAACTGTCCTTCCAGTTAGAAAGTTAAAAATTATTTGGTATTTGATCCTTTCCCCTCAAGAAATATAGATGACAACTGAGAGGGTTTGATAACTTGGCTCAACTCAGTTATCTCAACCTCCTTGGCTACCTAGTCATTTTGGTTCTGTCAGCTGGCAGGGAGGTTCAGGGTTGGATGCACAGAGTTGGCAAAAATTAGTTTTCAAATATAGTTTAAATTTTAGGGGTTTTCAAGCTTCAAAACCAGGGGCCTTTTTAAGACTCACTTGCAGGCACAGTAAGAAAAATAGTGAAAATAAAACATTTGAAAATTCAAATTCAGGAATTGAATTCACTGTGCCAGCCATTCACTAAACTATGAAGATACTGACTTCTAACAAAATTACTTTAGGTCAGCATCTGTATTTTAAAGATGGCCACGATTTTTAAACGGTGCTTATCACACCATTAGAAGAACATTTTGAATAAGAGATGTCTACTGAGAAACTCTGAAGCTAAGTGCTACCAAAAGACACCAGAGCTAGAAACTGAACAATAAATCACCATAATGATTTGATTATCTATGCCACTACAATGAAAATCCCCTATCCTACTAACACACTGAGATGAGATCAAGAACTGCTGTAAGTGGCGTCAGGGTAGAGTTATTACAGAGCTCCCCCAAGAAACCCTTTTGCAAATAAAAGGGGAAAGGCTATTAGGATCCTGCAACCTCCACACTGTAGGAGTATATGCAAAATTTCTTGGAAAGGCTGTGTCATCTGCTTTTAAACCTCCACCTTTCAAGTGCCTTTAAACCCAGTCTTTCATGCATTAAAACACACCCTTCAATATGAAGCCCAGCATTCTATTTCTCCTCATAAATGATCTTTACTATTTTTTTCCTGTGATTTATTGCTCAGCTCAAAAGCAGAGTGAAATTAATAGTCAAGCTTCTGGAAATGTCTTTTTCCTAACAAACTGCCTTCCATTTCCACATGCAAGGTTTTCGAAATTTCATTTTGTTTTTAAACAATTAAAGTCCTTTAACAACGTTAGCCAGCTAGGAGCAAACATGGAAGCAGCCTTCCTGAATTCCGTGTTTACTATCCTAGTCCGAGATAATTGCAAGAACAGATGTGACAGCTTTGTGATTTTCTAGACTTTCCCATGAAAACAAAACTGAAAGTTTTCAACAACAATCCTGGCTTCTTCAGCCAAACCTTTCATCATCATCATTAAAAAGGTTTTGAGCACTTATAGAAGCTAACAAATGACAGCTCATAATCCCCATCTGTAGCACCAGAGGCCAGGTACTGCAAAGACAAGACAGGTGCAAATTTGGGTATTCCTGTAGTGCTTATTATCTATCCCTTTTTAGAAACAAAAGGATTTGTCTAAATACCACTACCAATATCCCACATTAATCTTCCTACAAGAAAACTCTTACCCTGAAGCTACTATACAGTGTTATTACTCTGTCAAAAATTTTTCTCCTGAATTTAAAGAGGTGCTTCTACCAACCTTTGGAGCAAGATTCTGCAGTAACTCATCTACACAAGTTGCTCTACAGCTGAGTTCATCTCAAATGTCTAGAGTTACCCCCATCAGAGATCTACCATGTGAAAAATAAATTAAAAAAAAAATTGAGAAGTTGTACTCCTCTATCTCAATTTCTTTCAATTCACTTCTGCCTTTGCCTTTTCTTACCAGAATCATAGTGATAGAATTTAGCACAGTACACACCACTCTCGTTAGTTACTGCTTGTTTTGCTGGGGTGAGGCAATGGGTAGGATTGTGGCATGAGTAAGACACAAATAATGAATAGGGACAGAACAAGAATTCACGTAAACAGCATAACTGAAAATTGTGGTGGTGCCTGAAACCTAGTATCAAATGTACATTTGCTTACCTTTTTTTTCAGTTAGCAAACTAAAACACCTTTAGAGAAGAGGAAGGTGGTTTTGGGAGTTCTTTGGGTTTTTTGTTTGGGTTTTTTTTGTAGGATTTGTGTGTGTGGATTTTTGTTGCCCTTTTTTGTTCAGTTGGGTTTTTTGGGGGGAGGGTGGTTGGGGTTTTTTTAAACCACATACATCAAGTGAAAAGTAGCTCATAAAATATTTAGTAAAGGATTAAATAAAAAATAATTGAGACACTACATTCTATAAGATAGATATGATCGATTAGATTGAACAAATAAATTTGAACCATGACTGCAGAATAATCTTCAAAGACTAAAGGAACATTTGAACATCATTGTGAAGTATTTCTGTTGAAGTAGCATCCAAAGCTCCAATTACATGACATCATTGAAGTTACAGCTGAAGAGTGACATTTTTATATACAGATTGCTCTTAAGTCCCAACCTTGCTTGAAGTTTTTTTTTTGTTTAAGGAGCCTGATAGAAAACCTTTAAATTTTTGAAAACAGCAGAGCACACAACATTAAAATTTACACTAGAACAGTACAAAGAAGTAAATGATAGACCATGTAAAACTCAATTCCAAGTTAAATATGCATACATAAACTTCTGTGCTGAAATACCATGAGACACACTAATAAAGTTTCCAAATAATAAAAAGAGTCCCTGACAATATAAATACTCATTACTAAATGGAAATCTAATAAAAGCCTCCAGGTAATTTACAGAAAATGAAGAAAAGAGATTGCCTTATGGATTTGAAATACTTTTCCAATATGTTTTCTAAACTTTTTCACTTTTCAGGATATTTATTTGTTTCCACTGAATCATTCCATGGTCTGCTTTCATGTGAGAGGAGAGGGTTAATATGTGGTCAAAGACATAATTTGGGACAAGAAACAATAAAGGTTGCCTGCTTTTTCTTGACAGTTGTATTACCCCATCTCTTGTTTATGGTAATAATTTCTACTTGAAACAAATTGAGACAGAGTGATCCAGCTTGGACATAATGCTCTGGACAACTAAAAGTAGAGTAGTTTTCACAAGTTCTTGTCCATGTCATTTGTTGTGATTGCCCCTCAACATTTTCATTCAAAAAAGACCCCTCAAACTCAAATAATGTTCCATTAAAAAACCTACTTTGATACTTGTTGAACACTCGTGAATTTTTCAGGAAGAAAACTTGTACAGAACTTGTTGAATAGAAAAAAAACACAAAAGCATGACTGTTGCACAGCTGGCAACAGAAGAAACACGCAGGCTCCAGAGCAGTAGTTGAATCTCCAGGCAGGACCAACTAAAAGGGCCTGCCCCTCTTTATTCTCTTACTTATATATGTTTCTAAAGACAATCNAAAAAGTTTAATCCAAGGAAACAAAATTACTTTTTGCCACAAACAATGAAACCGTTTATGATTCTTTCCATCCTGAGTTACTGCAAGACACAGAAAAATACAAAAGAAATGGTTTATACTATATAAACTACATGAGAAACTGTATTCAGATTTTGGCCAAAGAGAAAGGTGCCTTGTCCTTCAAAGTAGAGACAAAACTTGCCGTCAGGTAAGTACACTCATTCCTTTTAATAATTAAATGACAACACCAAAATGGTTCAAAATGTCACTCTTCCTTTTAGAGTATCAAAAAATCCTCACTGACACCTCAGGTTGTGGAGGTTAAGGGTACACTTCCATGGACTTCTGTGCAGGTCCATAATTTTGCTAGATTCCTGTCTAACCTTGTCTCTCCGTGAGTCTGCTTCACACACACAGACCTTTAAACTTTTTATGATGTCTGTGCTACAGAATGAGATATGGTCACAGGAAGAAAGGGCATTATGGTTTAATTAGAAAGTATACTTCAGGGGTTCTTTCACCTCAAAGGTTTTTTTTTCCCCACCACTCATTTTGTTCTCAGGGATAATAACCACCCTCAGTTTGTACTTTTTGCATTTCTTTGGTTAACTGAAGCATTTCACCCCATCTATGTATTTGGGGGTAATATTTAATATCTCATCTAATAAATGATCTCATCTAAGATGTTATGCACAAATTTAATGCAAAATTGAATCTCCAAGGAAAGAATTAGTTCAAAAACATTTTTGACTTACAATGAATTTTTGTCACACAAAAGAAAATGAATCGATGGAATTTGCATAGTGGAGCATCTTTAGTAGCCTGTTCAATTATCCAGACTAAGGTTTCACTGTACCTAATCAGTGGAAACTCTGAACACAGCTGTTTTGTTATAGAGTCTTTCCCACCACATGAAGGGTTTTCACAGTTTTTTTTCACTTCATGCAGCATTGCAAAGTGTTACATAACACTCCTCCACTCTCCTGATTCTTCATAGCACCTTGACTTAACCCTGAAATAATTTTGTTTCTAAAACCTTTTGACCCCTTCTAAAGAGAGCATAGGAAAGCCAGTGGTTAGGAGATCACTAATGTCCTTTAGGATGTTTCTGGACGGATTTCCAGTTAATGCAGACACAGTCAAGCATCTCTTGGGCTTCAGTACAAATATGTGAGAAACACACCTGAAAGCTGTGACATCTGTAGCCTTGTGAAAGGAAGTGAATGCAGGGTACAAGATTTCCTCTCTCTGTTCTAGTTTTATGCACTTTTCTATCAGTATTTTAATTTTATTTGCCTCAACAATCAACAAGCTCAATCAAAAAGGTTCCACAAGAAAAAGTAACATGCTCAATCCTCAAAGAGCAAAACTTACCCAATTTGGATGAAATAAAAGGAGAATTATTAGATAGTCCTAAAAAGAATATCTATTTAACTTTTATTAATGTTAAAAGCAAGAGCAATACTAACAAAATCTCTGCATCAAAAGGGGAAAAAAGAAAAGCAAACCAAACCAGACCTCTCTCTTGGATTGAAATGCATGTAGCCAAACAGGTACTGCACCAAAATCCCAAACCACCTGCAAAGTCACTCTTAAACCAGGTCAGTCTTTAGGCAGCTTCTTGAAGTTTCATCTTAGCTTGCATAAAAGAGGGTTAAGTCTGTTCTTTTCAAAGATCTTTGGCATGATCTTTGATGACAAATGACATGCTACCATATGCCAAAAAAGAAGGGGAATACAGTCACCCCCAGCTTCAACTTTAACTGGAGCTGCTTTGTTCTGAGTGCACTGAATAATTAATAACTACTTTGGCAATCAGTCATGCATTCCTTAATGGCACCTCAGGCATCAAGTATCCCATTCACCCACTCCCCAACTAACAATGGACTTTATTACAGCAAGTTTTCTCTGCCAAACTTGTAACTGACATAGTTTAAATTAAACAAGTTACTAAGAATGCAGAGGCCCAAATGTATGAGTTTATAAGTCTTCCCTCAATTTCATGTGGCTAATATACGGGGCAAGTGAGAAAAAAGGGAAAAGAAATATGGATTGTTTTTGCAATAAAGCTCTAGGAGGGTTGAAGTGGCATAGTGCTGCCAAAATCATGACTATTAATAAATGGATAGCTGGTCAAAATTAAGAAGCATCACTAGGCAGCCCTTACTGAATAAAGCAGCTCACCAGTAAGCACAGAGTAAGTGACAGAGCAGACCATGAAAGAGTGATTGAGAATAACAGCTGTGATGAGAGTAGCATAATAATTTTGGAATAACACAAACTATGTTTGCTTAATAGGAATAAGCTTTTTCAACTCTTGCTTCCACTTCCTGGTATTGCAGACAAAATTAACTTGTAACTATAAAATAGACGGAAGAAAGTGGGAGTAAGACCAGAATTACAGAAAGTTCCAAGTGCAGCCAGGACACTCAACTTAAAATGAAAGAAATTTAAATTATTAAGCTCTAATTAGTTAGAATCTGAAGACAAGGATCATGTTTTTCACAGGCAGTTTTCTGCTTGTATACAGTATTGCACTGGTTTTATACAGTGTCTTCCAATCCCACATCAAACCTTTGTAGAGAATGATGTTGCATCCACTGACATTGGAATGGCTGAGTCCTTTCTTTAGTGACTAAATCCTAGGAGTAAAATAATCAGATCAATAGGAATTCTCCTACTACCTATTATGTGAAAAGTTGATTTGAAATTTCATACATAAAGTAAAAAAAAAACCTTAAAAATTTATATATATATATATGTATATATATACACAATAAATTACAGCAGATCTAAACAAAGCCATTTCTCCTGCTCTTTAAAAGACCTGAAAATGTGTCCAGTGCCCCTCTCTGTGTGTGGCCTCCAAATACAGAAACAAGCTTGCACTGTTTTATTTCAGTTTTGCTTCATTTCTCCCCAAACAATCTCTCTCTGCTAGTCTACCAGGCATCTCCCCCTCCCCAACTACTTGTCAAAAAAGAAAGACGAAAAAAATTAACTGTTTAGGACCAATTCATTGAACTGAACCTTTTAGCGAATCAGTTATGATTTTGCAAGAATTATTTAAAATTTAAGCTCATTTCTATAGCTGACATTCTTTTGTGGGGATGTGGGAAGGGGACTGGATAATATAACTTTATAGTCGTACAGAAAACTACTTTTTTTTGGCATTGCTTTTCAATTACTTTAGGTAAAAGAAGCAGGTTTAATCCTGGAACTAAACAATATCTATTTAATTTACAGTCTGCTGTCTGAAATGTGTAATTGTATTCTGCATTACTTATTAGGATATATTTTTTGTTGAAAAAGATCACAGCCTTTTTAGAGGCAGATTTAGAAATTAACTGACAAGCAGTTGCTGTACTGCACATTTTGGGGCTCATTCCAAATTCTTATGACAGCAAGTGGGCTGCTCTTGTCCCTTGCATATATTAGGTGTAAGTATTTTAAACATTAAACCATTGTTTCGCGAGTGCTGGTAGATTAAATGTTTTAACTGGTTTTCTCCATCAAATATTAAGGAATAAACCCAGACCATTTGTACAGCATGACATTAAAATAATTATACATATACTCCAATTTTCAGGTGCCTTTGTTTAATCCCTTCCACAGAAATGAGATCATACATAAGTTAGATAGATACATAGCAGGTAGAGTGTAATACTAGAGCTGAGACAACGAAATTTGGCACCAGCCCCACAAATATATGTATTTAGTGATTTTCTTTTACCATTTTCTCAAAGTAAATGCACTTATTACATTCTGCCCTCAGGTGTACCAAAGTTTAAACCTGGCCTTATTTCAAGTTTGGAGACTGACATTTTCTTTAATTTTAAAGTTAACCATTATGGGGTCATAGTATTCCACTAACAAAAGTTATTCTAACTCATAAAAGAGTCAAATATGCAGATCAAACCTTTAGTCCCTTTAGGAGTAGTCCTTCCTTAGGCATAAGTNCCCCCACTCCACTCCACAGACAACATCATCAGCAGGCTAAATATACTCTGCTCAATAACTGAAATTTTGCCAATGGGGAGAAGGAGCAAAAATAGCAAAAAAATAAAGCCAGCCAAGTGCATTCTGAGTGAAGCACATGTCAGTGGGGTTACAACATGGATTCTTTTGATCAATTTTTTATTGAGCTTGGAGATATTTTCCACCAACCAAATACCACAGACCACAAGACTACTTAAGAGATTCAAAGTGAATTATGAGGAATTTAACAAAAACTACTCCTTACTCTCTTTAAATATGGAATACCTATTTTTAAACAAGTCAACTCCTGTTTTCCTCCATTCTAAAGTTTTAGGACATTATCTCATCCTTAAAATTCTATAAGCTTTTTTTTTGCTATCACAGATCTTTCACTTCATGAAAAGAGTAACAGAAATCTGTTGACAGTGAAATTAGTCACATTTTAGACAACGACTAGTTTAATACCTGTGATTTACAAGCTTTAAGCAACATCCAAGAGAAGCCAAAAGTCCAGTTTACAAGGAAAACACAGTGGAAAATTAATATTATGGATTGTCTGCTTTGTCTCTGTAATAAAACTATCCAGAATCATAAGAACTCTTCTGTTTGGGAACTAGGTATAATCATCTGGTTGAGTATGTCTAATAGCAGCTGACCAACAAAAACATTAATTTCTTCAGCTTCTTTTTTGTAACTTCCCAATCCTCTTTCAACATCACACTGCTGATTCATAAACTGATCTGTCTTTTGCTCAAAGCTGGAATTCTTTTTTTTTTCCGCAGTACAGTATTAGGAGTGCAAACATTTTACCCGAGTTTCACACAAACAACCGAGCCCACAACTTCCTAATCCAAAGCCATCCAAAATGAACCACAGAAACACTCAGTTAAAAAACAGAAACAAAATGTACAATTCAGGAAGACAGATTGCACACTATTATTATTATTAAAAAATAAACAGTAATTAATCTTACCCTAGTAAAAGATTCTTTTGAGCTACCACTTCAAAGATTTTATATCCTGAAATGTTTCAATCTGAAACATGTTACTTACTGGCATAAGAAGTGTATAATGGATGCAGAAGCCAGGTTCAGAAGGAAAATATTCATCAGACACAAATCTTATTCTGATCTGGTTTCCTTTGGAGATTTGTCTGCTCGGCACAGTACTGGAACCACACCAGCGCCCTAAAACAGTGCCATCACTAGGCTCTTCAACTTCTACAAAGTCATACCTGAACAGAAAAGAAAAGAAAATGTTTATTTACTGACAAAAATTCTATAAACTTCCTAATTTGAACAATACACTGACTCTGGAAGTTTTTGTTTTTTTTAACACTAAAAGTATGCGGCCAAACCTGCTATTTTAAACTTAGCTCCCAAGTTGCTACTGACTTACATACGTAATAAAATCATGCAGTGAGGTTAAAAAAATAAAAGCAGAGTTAGTATTTTGAAGAGACCCAAGTGTATAGTTTTGCTTCTTGTACAGAAAGCAAATACCACACGTGTGACAGGGCAGAAGAAAGAGGAAAAAAAAGACTGTAATTGCCTGAGTGGCACAGTACTTTGTACTGCAATGTCACCAGCAGCACACTGCATGCCACCAGTGAAAGTTCAGGGGCTTTTTGGTACTGAAAACTTGCTTTCCTGGAATACCAGTGGTGAAAAACTTCCTAAAGGTTAAAGTGGCTTAGGGAAACTTGAAAGGAGTTTATGCATATCCCAGCAAGACATTTGTTGAGCAAAGACCTAGACCTCACCGCATGTCAGAAAGAACCTGGTATTGTAGAAATATTGACAAGAGACAAATGGATTGGGAACTTTGAGGGAATGAAACCTATTATGTTTGATTTAGTTTCATTGCTTTTAACATGTGGTCTGGGTGTCCCTGGGGATCGGTGAGCGACTTCAACCAGATCCATGAAAGGTAACTAAGACATGCCAGTCAATCATCAATAACCTTTAGTATGGCATACAAAGGTCCTCATTTTCACTGGAAATGTTTAGTGAGTTCCCAAGTCATAAAAACATGGAAAGCCACTGCTCTAGAATGTACATCTGGTTTCAGGACTTTAACCTGCTTCATGTCAGTTCCCCAGCTGCCCACTGACAGAATAAACACAGCATTTCAGCTGCATTTTCCCTGCTTCAGCTTGAATCCCCCAGAGCCCCAGTGGCAGCACAGCCCCATGGTTTGGGAAGGTGAGATTGTGCTGGTTAAAGCAGGGCAAGCTCTTGGCTGTTTTCAGCTGTAGCTTCCCGAGCCAAGTTTTTACTTTCAAACCACAATTCGTATCCTAAGCATGAGCATAACAAACCTCTGAGAAAGCTTTGAGGTTTCTGATATTTTAATGTTTTCTTGCCTGTGCAGTCATATATTAAATACATCTCACATAAATCTAAATTCGTAAACAGCAGAGTCCTTTTCAAGGGTACAAACAGTCCTACCTCTGATGATAGCAAAGGCTCATATTTTAAAAAAACGTGCACACACACACTCTACCAAATATGCCAAACTATATTTAATGTGAAAATTATTACCTCATAAACATTTTCTACTAAAGCTTTTTTTGGATTTTTTTTCAGTAAATCTAATCTTTATAATGATTCCCAGTTCCCTAGTTAGACAGCAGGCAATAAATTCTTGTGTTGCATGTTTGTGCAAGACTGACTTGCACATTTATTATCTCCATTTAAAGGACCACCATTTTTTCCACTTAATTAAAAATGAATGCAATGAAATGCTCATTAACTGTGTTCAAAATCCATTACTGCCATGTACCACAGTTTTAAATCTTTGTTGAACTTATGATACTAATTACTTTATCATTATCTTTTTTCCCCCAAACATGAACTAATTCCTTTAACAGATCCACCAGTGTTTTTACTTTATGATCAGGTATACAACTTATTACAAAGGTAATGTGTACATTAATTGTATTAAGGCCTCAGGGCTCAACACATTCATCAAATTTATTTGGAGCACTGAGATTTTTTCTTTTCAAGATCAGCCTGTGAAATTTCTGAAGATAACCTTTATTTTTCAGTTAAGAATATGAAATAATTACCTACCTTTCTGATTTTTAAAGAGTGAAATAAGCTAATATTGACATTTATTGACTTAGATTTAAGATGTTGAGGGGAGTCAGGGGGCTTAGTGCCTCTACCTAACTTGCAGTACATTTTACTGCACCCCTTGGTTTTCTTGTACACCTGAAGTAAAAGAGAAACTCGAATTCCAGTTTAAATCCTAGACCCTTCAAGTAAAAAATCTAATTAATTCCATTAGTGGAGAGGTAAGCTTGAGGGAAACAAGTATTCTGAAAAACCAAATAAAATTCAGCTTGGATAATGACATTTTTAGCCAGTAACTTTATTCCTGTCAGTTCTCTAGGCTAAATGTGCTACAGGAGCCTGCCAAAATAGCCTTCTGTGCAAGTAAAATTCCTCTTATCACACATCTGGACTGATGTATGAACTTTCTGTAAAAGTAGCAAGACAAGGTGGTTCAGATGCTTTAGAATTTACATTATTGTGCTACATAATTCTGTAGCTGAGGTCATGGGGCTGAGGAGCAGCAGGGGCAACAGAACAGCCATGGAAAATTATTTCACCATCAAGAGAAGCTTGTACTTGAAACACAAGAGAACTGGGATAAATAACCAAGAACTGAGAAACCATTTTACAACTCCAATGGAAAAAAAAAAAAAAAGTTACAATGTATGTTGAGCTTAACAACACAGAAGGTTTCTTTTCTTTGCAGTGTGCAAAGGAGCAAACAGAATCCTCTTTGACAATGACTAAAGAAATGCTCTGGTTCCCTATCTGTAATTTTTAAAAATATTACTAAGTAAAATCTATGCCCAAAAGGCAGTCCAATCTCCTTTCCTGGGACTAAAGATGCTTTAGGCATGATGCCCACAATGCCTTCTATTTTACCTGTTGCAGAACATGTACTCCCCTCCCCTAAGGCCTGGGTGCCTGGGAACATGGATTGAATTAACAATCTGAACAAAGACAATTTACTGGAAAGGAGCAAGGAAGCAACATAAACAGCTCAAAGCTTCAGCAGCTTTCCAGCCAGGAAATGTATTTTCCAAAGGTATATGTTTTCCTCTCCTTTCGATATGTTTTTCTGTGGTTTACACTGTCATTTCCTAAACATATTCTGACAGGCTGTTTATCTTGGCTTGCAGTTTTGTGACCTTTCTGTGGCTTCCCTCTGCCTCCAGAATTCCACAAATATATCAAAAAATGAAAGACGCAAAAATCCACCAGGTAAAACCCTTTGTCATACCAGTGGAGTTACACCTTTCCATCTGTATACTGATGTGCACTAGACAAAAAACTGGGAAGCCCATTAAAACTCTTTGTGACAGGTGAAATTTATTCTCTCTTCCCCTTTTGATAAAAACATGTTTCTTTTTTTTAATTAAGAAATAAGTTGTTAACAATCCCTATCAAATTTTTCTACAGCAATTTGTGGGGAAATGTAATGTTTCTGTTCCAACTTATTTTAAAGCATATAGAATTCTGAGGTTTTCCTGGTGTTGACACAGCACACCCACCTGCAGACACAAAACATCCAAGGTCCTCTGGCAGCTTACCAGGCAAACAGTTGTAAAAGAGCACTGAGATGGTTTGTATGGCTTCAGTTTTGGAAACATTGGAAATTACTAAAAACTATCATCATTAAAATATAAATTGGTATTTTACTTATCAGAATTTTAACACCATCATTCTAAAAGAAACTTTACTTCCCTCTTCCCACCTCTATTTGAAATAATTTTAATTTCTGCTATTGAAATATTTATATTTCCTATGGATATTTATATTTCCTATGGAACAAAATTCTTGGTTTCCATAATTCGCCATAATTGTGCCTTTGCACAGACAAAAGTGTGAGGTACTGGTGATATCTGACATAGTCTTCACTTCTTAGGTAATTTTAAAATCACATCTGTAAATAATAATATTACTCTTTGTAAAATAAACATATTTGCTTATAGAGGGATGCAAGGCCAAACATTTAGCTTGAAGTCATTTTTGTCAATTGGCAGATTCACGTTTATCTGAGTAGAAAAGGGAACACTGGAGCATGACAGAGGCACTCAAATCCATGGTATCTAGTAGCAGCTTTGTTATTCCCTGCAGGCCAATGTACAGCAAAAAGGTGAGATAGAACAAGAGGAATGAAGTCTATGACAAAGGGCAGAGGGAAAATGGGAGGACCCCAAGAAGGAAGAAAAGGACAAAGTGGCATGATGGATTAGAGAAAAAAGTGTATTTCAGGCAAGCATCAAGCCTACAGACATAGCAATACAACTGTAAAAAGAAAAGTATACTCCATCATTCATTCAGCAAGTGGAGAACTTTCTTTTCTACTACCAATACTGCCCCTCTCACTGAGACAAAATTAAGTTTTCCTCAAAGACAAAGGCACAGACACAAAAGATACATCAGGTGAGATGAAAATCAAAATGACACAAAATTTAAGTCATCGGTAATAATGAAACTGCAGGTACTCGTGCACTACTTTTCAGTTTGAGTAAGCGGAAATTTTAACTCTGGTATTATTTTTTTTCTTTACAATGTGACCAGGTCAGACAGCACAACCACCTATTGCCCAAGTTTGCAAGCTTCAGAGGAGCTATTTAATTAATTCCATTGCCTCTCAAATGCATTAATTTACACCGTACTGTTCTACATTTGTTGCAGACAGAAATATCTGTATGAATGTCAGACTGGCCCATTCAGCCCAGTCCCCCATTGAGCCCAGTAGACACAAGGTTCCTGACACTAGCAGTGCACATCAGTAAAAGTTACCTATGAATAAGGTCACTTGCCAGATAGGCAGTAGAGAAAAGAACTCAGAAAGCAGATTTCCTGGAGGTACAGAAGGGAGATGGCACCTTGACTGAAATGGTGGCTCTGTGATGGCGCCAGCAAATTACTCCATACAGTGTAAAAGTTCAATAAAAATTATTCTGCTCAGCATTATCAGAAATATTTAACTGGGGCTACTTTGAGTAACAGTAAAGTCAGGATACTGGAAGAAAACATCTTTCAAAAACTAGCCAATATAGAATTTTAACTATTTAAAATATTCCCTCTGGAGTTTGTCTTTCCAATATGAATTTCTGAACAAAGTTACCCAGAGTCACTTGACTGCAGATCCTGAGGCTCACAACATGGATAATTTACTCCTAGGACTCACCCTCTTTAGGAGGATTTGGCAGTACCTTCCCCTGTAAGAGGAAACTCCTTTGGATATCATTACAGATCATCCAACAAATGAGAAAAGAGTTAGGTTCTATGTTTTCTGTCATGCAATCATCATGCTTGATGTTTTAACATATAAACAGAGAAAAGATGATGGAACAGCAGTGATTTGATGTGAAATAAATTTCCATAGTAGTTTCTGTATTTGCTGATCTTATACACACTGTGTCATAACAGTCACTGGAAAGAAACAGCAAACCCAGATATAATCCAAATAAATAACTGATGAGGTCAGTTTTTGTACTCAGAAAATTATGTTTAATTATATACAAACATCACTTCTAGCAGTAGACATCACTTCCAGCCAACGAATGAGCATAAAACCCCAAAGTATCCTGCCATGTCTACATTTTCCATGAAATAAAGATACTCAAGGTATAAACAGAGAACTTTTCTAACTGCCATTCCCCAAATATGGATTGTAGTTTCTGCGCCAACCTACTTTGAATACATTTATTTTAGAATATGCAGTACTGCACATTAGGAACTGCCTTATGGAAACACAGATTCATTCACAAATGTTACATGGTTGCCATGGTTCCCCCTGTTTAATCTTTTCTCACACTGATTAGTAACAGCCTGAGGCTTCTAATACTACTGCACAACTCTCTCTGTGTTTCTACCTTGTTACTTAGGGTACATGGGAAAAAAAATGTTTAATCCTTAGATTTCAATTCTCTTCCCTTTCATTCACTGTAAACCACTTTGATCATATATATACACTTACCACACTACAAGGTGAAAGGAAAAACAAGACAGAGTTCAAACCTCCAAATTCTACTCTTCAAACATTCAAACCCTTTTCATGGAAATGATGCCCTGGTTGTTTGATTTGGAGAAATTAACTGTTGCATTACCATGCTCTACTCTACCAGAAAATATATTTCCATTTTCTGTGTATCTGTATCATGTGAAGGTGAGAACTATACATCTTGAAAAGCGGCTTTTGTCCCTTGGCAAATGCATTTTGGCACTACATGCAAAAATGAGAAGCCCAAAGAAACGTGTCTCTTCTCCCCAAAACTCCCATGTGTAGCAAAGGTTTACCTCAGTGCTGGTTAATAAACTGTGTATTGCTGAAAACATCTCATTTCCCTGATGACTAGGAAGCTGGCACACAACTTTATTTAGGAAATAAATCCTCATGACAGGTAACTAGGTGCACTGATAAACACTTACGGGTCTCTACCATGAGCACATGAATATCCCACAGCCTCTGAAAGTGACATCGGCCTTGTGGGACAAAGGGACATTAACTTTTCCACAAGAATGAGAAATTGCAAACTAGATACATTGGTAAATGTACTTCAGGCTCTGAAACAAAACTAATTCTGTATTCAGACAGCAAGCTTGCAACTATTTAAGGATATATTAAATTGCTGATATGAATTAAGCACATAAAAAAGTATTTTCACGAATACTGAACCAAAGAATTCAGCTCCTGCTACAAATTAATTTATACCTGTACAACTTCTATTGATTCAGCATTTCAAGAACTTGAATAAGAATCTTATAGAAAGAGACAGTATCATCTGGCAGATCAGAACTGCAGGTAAGGAAAGAAGATGGTTTCCCAAACTCTTCCTTCTAAAACACCAATTGTCAAATTTCTTAGAAGTTACTTTTCTTCATTGTATTACAGGATGACAGTATTCCCAACACCAGTCAGAATAAGAAATATGCTTATTTTCTTTTTTAATATGGATTAAATTCCATCCAAAAATGGCATGTTACAAGTAGAACAGAGATATAAACCAAAAAAGTGCATGACATTTCATACCATTACAACTATAACTATATATCAAAGATGAATTTGGGAAAATTGGTGAGCTTGGAAAAAATGCACACATGAAAATCAGACTGCAAATGATGCCTCAGTCCATGTACTTACTTTAGCCTTTATCTTAAAATACAAAACATGAAGTTCTGTGGAGATGAAGGCTTCAAAGATTTCCAACACTCACAGCTAATATGCTACACTTACCTTTTCCCTATTTGACTACAGATTCTCCTGTAGTCATATAAAATACAGTTAATAGGAAAGATTTTCCACAAAATTAGAAGGTATTTGGAAAGGTTATTTTTCAGGGACTGAAAAATATGTAACATCTACATGAAGCCTTTTCCTGTACTGTTTCACCTCCAGTTCTCTACTTTGTGCTATTCACTGCACATGTGGACTACAGATCTCTTTAGTATTCTGCACAAGTTATGAATTAAATAATAACACACATTAAAAAAAAAGGTAATAGGACAAAGTGTCCTTACGGTTTTGTGCAGTAGTACTCCTGTTATTTGTCCTTGTCTTCTGCCGTGCAGGTATCACTTGTATTATTGCTCTCTTACAAGAAAACATCATGTGGAAAGGACCACCAAAGTTCAGGGTCCTGCTGCACTGAACACTACACTCTCCAAAGCACTTTTGTCTTCATAAGGACAGAGCTGCTGTCTCTCCTCACAGAGCAAATCAGCTTAATAAATATCCTGAACTGTACAGTACTACTCATTCCAGATTTTGGAGACCTAAATGCCTTACCAGCTTTTTCCCAGGACTCCTCTGTAAAGTCTGGTATATTTTATCTTGGGAATTACAGCCATCATAATAAATCACATGATCCTACTGTACAGATCAACATTTTAGAGAAAATCAAAAACTCTAACAGACCTTAGAGTTCACATTTACAGCCAAGGCTGTAAAGCACTCTTTCTAACCAACTATATAATTTCTTCCTCCACTCACACTGTTCACAGTGGTCAATGTATCTGTTCCAGCTTCTGTGAATCCACAATCACAGTTTTTACCACTGTTTTTCAAGCAGAATTAGAAATATTTATTCTAGTTTCCCAAAGGGTAATTTCTGCTATATGCATTCTACAATATATTCTAGGATATAAATCCTGGAATGCAGCAATGGCTCCAGCCAATGATGTGCAAACTACTGGCTTAGCAAATTCCTAACAATATTCAAAATTGTTGTTTTGGGTGAAAAAAAACCCATAAGGAGTATAAGGGACATTTTTGGCAATACAAAGATTTGGCCAGGGTGGTGCAGGCTGCTTCCCTTCCCCTCAAGCAACCTCTGATATTAGAATACCATTATATGCCTGGATAAGTTTCTCATCTTCCCTTTCCCTCCCTCCTGCCCACTGCAGCAGAGGTTGGGGCTCTACCTATGTTTATTTAAATGAAAACACCTTTATTTTCTTTAGCTCAGCAATACAGTAACATGTGGCCTCTTGGCAGCTATGCCTGCACACAGGATTTACCAACCCAGCACAGACCAGTTATCATGAAGTCTGATATTCTGCTTCAGGATAGGCCAGTAATTGTTACTCAAACAGAGTACCTGTAATGTAACAGAGCAGTGTGCATGAGCCAGAAAAAAAACATATTCCCAATCCTAGCAGGAGATCACTTTTCACCTAAGGAGTATAAGAAGTTTCCTCTCCCTTCTGTTTTACTAGGTATAAATTGATGATCGTAAAATTATGCAAATCTATTTTCAGTCCAGCCAGAGTATATTAATGAAAGACTACCCTGGAGAGATACATTTCAATGACTGGTGCTACAGTGCTGGTCTCCCTCTTCACATGATACTTTCAGAAAATGAGATGATCTACTAATTTTATATTACAAAACCCCTATGATGCTCCCACATGACCATCTAATATTTTTTACAATAATGTATCTTCCTTTTTGCAGTTTCTGATGCCCTCATGATCAGTTGAGAAGATTGGTGTAAATTGCATTACGTTTTACTTCTACTTTATCCTAATGGAGCAGCAGCGAGTGCAAGACTGGATTGTTACTAACCTGTCTGACTGACAATATTTTCTGGTAATGCTGACTGACTACTATTGCATGTGACAAACATACTTTGTTAAAATGTTAATAATACACTTAAAGAAGCAATGACAGCGTTTAGTGAGAGGGACAGAAGAAAGGAAGAGGACAAATGGAGAAAGGTAAAAAAGAAAAGTTGCATAAGAGGTGAAGAAACACACTGTCCATCTAGGAACAGGACAGTTGGAATGTCTGCTATTCTGTGTAATCCTGTTTATATATCTGATGGTGAGTCTAAATTAATCATAACTGTACTTAGACTGTCAGTAATCAGAAAACATCAGGAAGGGAGTGCATGCTGTGCTTAAACTGGCATATTTAGACACTACATGGGGTAACTTTAGATTGTGTTGCTGTATCTGACTCGGCAGCTTGCATTTGTCTTGACATCAGGACCTAAATTGAGCCTGACCAGAAACTACAGGTGCTTACAGGGTCTGTCTGTGTCCCTGAGCTCAGGTGGTCATGGCTCACAGTATGTTTTTCTGCCCCTGAAAGTAGAGATTTACTCCTATATTTTAATAAGAGGTAGGGTGGAAGCAGGGAAACTCCATCAATAACAACTGTTCCCAGAGTACTCTAGAAAGAAGCAAGACCCAGCAGTTACACATTCACATTCAAAGAAAATAACTTTGGTCTCCACCATTAGAAACACTGCCAACTACAGTAACACAAAACAATTTTAGAAGCAATAAATTAGGATAGGACCATTTACAAAAATATTTTGATAGTGGGGAAACAGTTTACTTTATTCAAACAGCTTGCTTGAGGTTGAGAGGACCAGGAAGAAATTTTAAGGAGCCTAAATTTTTTTTTAAGTCAATGACTGTAGTCTCTGGTGTGAAAAAGGAGTAAGGGATTATGTCAACTGCCCACTCACCAGCAATCACTCTCCTACACACCCATCTGGGCTGTGAAAACAGGTTCCAAATTACTTCCAAAATAATATCTATTATAGTGTCCTCTAGCAACAGTGGATACTAAAATGAATGCTGCATGTACTGAAACTGGGAGAAAAGTGGGTGAACAAGGATGAAGTCTCTACGTTTGTGCAGCGTGTCCTGATCACATCACCTGCACTCTGCTGTGCTCCCATTCCACTCAGGGAAGAATCTCCTTCACTTTTCTTTCTTATATTTCATTCTGATTTGCTTAGAGAATACAATTGTGCAGCTATAAGCCCTTTTCATACATTAGAAGAGTTTATTCTTCTTGAAGCCTAGGAAATGTGTGTCACAGAGTAGCTTGAGTTACAATCATACTGAGCTTTGCTTTTCTGAGTTGTATTTATCCTCTTTTATTGCCTGCAATATCTGCTTTGTCACACTTACAAATCTCTTATCATGAGAATGGTATTAAGCAACTTTTAATAAGCAAGAGAGAACCCAAAAGAAGGGATATACTTCTGGATACAGTACACACCTCTGCCACACTGTGAACAGTGGACAGTAGCTCAACCAATAGGATGGGACCAGGTGAAGGATGAGTTAATGTTTGAATTATGTGGCAATCAAAGAATAATGTTTCTTTCTGGAATCATGCAGTACCCAAAAGAAAGATATTTCTAAACAAAACAAATAAACCAAACCACCAAAACCTAACAACAAAACAGAAAAATCCCACTACAGTTTTGTTCAATGAAATCAGAATAGAGAAGAAACAGATCCAGATATTTCTTTTTATGCAAAAAATCCACTCATTTTTTCTTCAAAACACTAAGAAAGCAGAAAGCACAAGTCTATTGGATTCTTCATTAGAATTCTATTCATTAAATTGAAATAATACTGCTACATTTCAACTCACATGAGAGGAATAACCTTTGTAGTATAAAACTATTTTCTATATATATAAAAGAATAATTTTTATATAATCAGAGGACTCTGGTCCTAAATCAATATAACTTCTTACAAATTTGGATCCCCATCCTCCACTCTCATCCTCTATGTAATTTAACATTCAACTCCCTCTTTCACTGGCACTACTTTTCATTGTCTTGCAAATGGCTCAAACAATTAAAAATCAAAAAACCATAAAAAACCACTCCATAAACATCAGACAAAATAACTTCATCCCTGTATTAACACAAGTTTTATGTAATTTTCTACACACTGTTCCTAAAATGCCACCGTTCTGCCACTGATAAAACATCAATGCTGCTACAAAGGACTTCAGATTAAATTAGGTACTTCATACTAATTCTCTGCCATCAGTATTTCAATTAAACCAAGGCACTTGAATGCTAGAACTCATCCCAACCATTTAAATTATATATCACCCTTTCAGACTTTGAATAAAAATGATTAACACATAATTTATGTGTGAGGAAAAAATTAAATATTTTGTATTGAGGAATGAGAGTTCATATGCTTTTTATAACCCTGTATATTAATGAATCATTCCTTTCCAAATGGATCTGAGTCACAGAACAGAGCTATAATAAATTTTAACTCAGTTATGATTTCATTTTTGCTAAAGAAGTTACAGCCAATTATGAAACACTTTGGTATCATTGATATGTAGAGGCACCTAAAGCCCAGCCCACCCATGTGTCCAATTTCACAGAATCACAGAATATTCTGAGTTGGAAGGGAGCCACAAAAATCATCAAAGTCCAGCTCCTGGCCCTGCACAGGACCATCCCCAAGAGCCATACCATGAGCCCAAGTGCATTGTCCAAATGCTTCTTGAGCTCTCTCAGGTGCTGTGACCACTTCCCTGGGGAGCTGTTGCAGTGCCCAGACACCCTCTGAGTGAGGAACCTTTTCCTGATATCCAACCTAAACCTCCCCTGACACAACTTCAGGCCATTCCCTCAGGTCCCATGGTTGCTTGTTACAGAGAAGAGATCAGTGCCTGCCCCTCTTCTGCTCACGAGGAAGTTTCAGACTGCAGTGAGGTCTCCCCTCAGTCTCCTCCAGGTTGAACAACCAAGAGACCTCAGCCACTCCTCACACGGCTTCCCTGCCAGAGCCTTCACCACCCCTGTTGCCCTCCTTTGGACGCTCTCTAGCACCTGAATATCTTTCTTATATTGTGGCACCCAGAACTGCCCCCAACACTCGAGGTGAGGCTACCCCAGCCCAGAGCAGAGCAGGACAATCCCCTCCCTTGCCCGGCTGGCGATGCTGTGCCTGATGCCCCACAGGACAGGGCTGGCCCTCCTGACCGCCAGGGCATTGCTTGCTCATGGTCAGCTTCCACTGACCAGGATTCCCAGGTCCCTTTCTGCAGCATCTCATTCCCGAGTCTGTACGTACACCCAGAGCTGCTCCATCTCAGGTGCAGATTCCAGCACTTGCCCATGTGGAACATCATATCATTGGTAATTATTGCATAAACAGGTGGTTAAAATTGAACACACTGAAATTCTAAGGCAGCAGTTGTAAGAAACGAGTTTTAAGGATTAGTCTTCAATACAATTTTCATCTCTCCTTTCTAGATTCTGTGGGATTTGGTACCCAATATTTTGCAGGTTTTCCCAGTTTGAAACCTTAAAATTTTTGGGGACTCCTGAATTCTCAAATAGAGGTGGCAGCAGCAACCCCTTCATCTTCAGAAGTATAGAGGGAAGCAGTAAAAAACCCAACAGCCCAACTACTCAGCAACATGAGTCACTGTGAACATTGTCTGCACCAATTCCACTTTAAATACAGAATTCACTTAAAGGTCTTTATCCAGATACTCAAAGCCAACTTGAACTTTGTACTTACTCAGGAGATAGCTTCACCCTCTGCAACCAGTCAATGAAAACAGTTATCACTGTCTGATAATAAAGGCAGCCCATCAATTGTGTCCAGAAAACAATTTTCTTGGGAGCTACACCTTGATAAGGATCTTGTTGCCCTCAAAAGCCCCAGAATTAACACTTACTTTATATGAAGAGCAATATTTCTTTCACAAATCTATGCTTGATATTAGTTTGATCTTCACACATATACCAACGAGGACTTTATAATGCACCCAAGGTAAATCAAGAAAAATAAACTTTTTTTTCCTTCTCTAGGGGGCAGGATGTGGAATGGATTTTCTTCTGTCTAGAGGAAAATGATGCAGACATTATCCTTTCATGCATTCACTTTCTTGATGTTGCAAGGTGCATCCATAAAAAGGAGCAAAACGGAAGAAAAATTTCTGTTGTCTTTTTTACTGAGGCATTAGAGAGTCACAGTTATGCATCCATGTTTTACTCCACATACTACAGGTTCAGAATTGTAATAATGACAAGAAAGGAACCTCCACATGGTGCAAGTAACTCATTGGGTCTTACATTACACAGGAAGGTCTCTTTGGAAAATATGTAACAAAATGTGTAGTCTTTTTATTGTGTTTGCTAATAATTATCACTGTCTAGCATCCATTTGAAACAAATTATGAAAAAAAAAAAGACTGCTAAATAAATATTTTCCTTCTTCATAGCCACAGATGAAAGACAGTGTCTGTATGTTTCCTCTTTAATACACTTGTTTCAGGGTTGTCAGACTAAGCCAAATCTTCTAATTTTTTAATTCTTATCAACAATTTCCTACCAATGCATTCATTAGGAACACACATGACTGTTGAAGCAGCCTGGATTGCATTTTCTGCCACATCTTGGTGTTCCATGAATAGAAGGCAATAGCTCAGTCACAACAGATCTGAAGTGAAGGCAAGTAGCCTAAGGAAACACGGAAAGGGAAGGTAGTGAATTTCATACATGTGGCACTGAATAATAAAGCATCATCCTAAGAATCCTCAGAGGAAGGACATTCCCAGGATTAAAAATTAGGAATTGAATTTGACAGGAAGAGGAAAAACAAGTTGCATAAATTTTACCCTGAGTTAGCACTGACAGCTGCCTTCAGCTTAACTAATTTTCTGCAGGAGAAAGTTCTACAAATTACACATATCAAGTAGACAAGCTTTTAAATATCTTTCAAGACATTATAGATTAATGCTTTATTTCTGCATGTAAATTAACAGAATCACATCTGCAGCTGTTAAAAGCTTCCCTCCCTCCACAACAAACAAAAAAACTATAGTTGATAATTTAAACTATTACAGGACTAAAGAGAGCTGGAAATTAGCGCAACCATCCTTATATGAAGATGTTGGCAAAATGCTATTTATTATTCAACTATCAGTTAGTTCCACAGCCTTTTGCTCATTTATTTTATCCTTATCACCTTATCTACAGCAATTGCACTTTGGATTTGTGACACATTTCTGTGTCTTATATATAATAAAAAGGGGACTGTAATCATCTGATGATCAGAAAGAACAGCTGCAACCACTACTAAGTGAACAACTAGAGCCACTCCATGCACAGGGAGAGACCAGGTTTTGCACATGCTACCAATAGAAGAAAGATTCTTTCCTCTCCCTTTCCTATTTCTGCCTTACATTGTAATGCTCCAATGTACAACCAACTCACATCATCAGACTTCCCTCCAAGGGCAACTGCAGCATCTATGTTCTTGCTGGAAGAAAGCTAAATCTTTGTCTTCCTGTCACAGAGGAGTTCATCATAAAGCTGTTATCACTTCATGTTCTTATCAAAAGAAAGCAACAAATTTGAACAACAAGCAACAGCTGAGTAAAAATCAGTTTTTGGCCAAGGAGAGTTATGGCAGCTCCCTGGTGATAAGAGCTGTCTGGCACAGAAGTCTAATGGCTTTAGGATTAAAACTAGATTGAGGGGCTAGCATCATGAAAATAATGACCTGTCATATCAGCTACCACATCAACAGCAGAAAAACTGCATTTTTATTTCATCAGAAAGGGCAGGCATACACAATCCAAATCTGCAATGCATCTGTTTGCTAGAAATTCACTGCCACTTTGATCATGAAAACAGTACTGCACAAAGAACCCAGGAGTTACATACTTCCCCCTTTTTTGGTTGGTCTGCTGGGGGACGTTTTTTGCTTGTAACATTTTTCTTCTGCAAGTCACAATTGAAATCAAACAAAGTGTATGAAACTGAAATTACTGTAATATTGGAGAGATTTATATATCCCTACTGTCAACCAAATAACCTAAATCTCTTCTAGACATATGCATGGATGTAGTTTCCAAATAAAGTGGAGTTTTTGTTCACTTTGGAAAGGACACAGTAGGATTCTTAACATTTTGTCCATAGGAAGGATCAAGTGCAGATGAAATAAAACTTTTGTAAAAAGAAAAAACCAACAAAAAATATTGACTGCCTTTGAAGGAATGCAAACGTGATGTGCATGAATTTCAAGTACCTCACCATTATAAAACCAGGATAAAAATCACCTGGCTAAATACATGCAAAATACTAAAATTTTATTCTAAAAACCCAGTAATTTAAACTTACACAGCAATCATGTTCAAGACTGTTGAGAATTAGCACAACATGCATCTTAATGTTATCATAGGTGAGGCTGAGTCAGGAGGGCTGGCCTTAAACATAGAATTTGTTGTAATACAATTTTGCTACATTAGTAAATATTGTAAGTTGAAAGGCAAGTAAAAACAGAGGGGAAAAAAGCCATGCAGGATCACTTTGATTTACATTTGGGAAAATATTTGAAGTAGAGGCTAGACTGGTACCTGCAATACATCTGTAAAATATGATATTTGCTCTAGATGAAAAGACTTCACTGAATAGCTTGAAATGTCAGAAGTGACTTTGAAGAAATCCAAACGTGGAGGTCAGATTTGGAAAAAACTTGCCATAGCTTCAGGATACATCTATGACATTTTTTATTCACCACTACCATTGTATTGCTGGTATATAACCATGTTAAACAAAAACCACTTGTACAACTGGACATTTTTGAGTTTTATTTTTCTCTAAAGTATGAGCAATATCTGAGTTACTATGAGATTTAAAACTGCTAATTATGTGAAGCTGATGCACTCCATCATATTCTCTCATCGGCCCAATGAGCTGACACTGCAGGGCACCAGAGTCTACAGCTAGGATGGAGAAAGCTTTGGTATTACCCAGAATGAGCAGCTTGAGAAACAGGTAGAGGGACCGAAAATTGTGACAATGACCACTGCAGGTAACTCGTGAGGTTGTCTCATCCACTACAGAAGGGAGAAAATGATATCCTGATACACACTGCACACTGTTGCATAGAAAGTAATGTTTCCTGCCTGCAGTTTTTACTTTGTTTCAGTCATTTTTCAGAGCTAAAGATATAGAGTTATAAAAGATTAAACTTGATATGATGTTTCATTCTGTCCTTTATCATATAAACTTGCTTTTGGAGAAATCGTTGAGCACTCTACATCAACAATACTGATTTGTGTGTTTAGAGATGGCAGAAACACAGTATAGTAATAAATACTGTGGGATGTAGTCAATAAAAAACCCCTTAATTTTTCTACAGAAAGTATTGGAAGAAGTATAAATAATTTTATTAGGAACTCTAAGAGGTAAGAAATGCAAGACACCTAACATAACTCATAAAGAGATATTACTCTGATAACTGGTAACTTACTTGACCTGTGTAGAATTATTTTACATATTTAATCTCTCTGTGTTTTAGTTATTTCCTCTACTTGTTAGCTATTTATACTGCCTTTACATCAAACAAGGTGCAATTTATCTTCCTTTACTGAACTTGTTACTGAAATTAAAGTGCAGAGGAATCCTAGCTATGTCTTTTAGTTTTTGGTGAAATCAAAAATATAAATCTTTCTCAGAGAGAAATAGAACTTTCTTTTTAATCTTCCAAGCCAAAAAGTCATGTATTTTCTCAGCAGGACACCTATCACGAATTGCATTCATACAACTTCCTGGTATCCCTGCACAAATACAAGCATGATAAGATTTTAACCAAGTAAAGATTATGAGTGACTTACTACTGTTTCTTAATTTGTCAGCCCTTTTGTATTTAGCACATTGTTTACTCAAAATAAATGTATGCCAATTAAAACACTATTCTAGTAATAATATTATAAAATATTTTAACTTATCTTACTCCTCTCTTTGCAAGTGGACGAATGAGTCACCCTACCTGGGTTTTCTTTCACTTTCCACTTCACTCTGCCATATGCAAAGAAAAGAAAAAGCAAGCTAAGTTTTTATTTAAAGAAAAGACTTACTGTGCAGAGGGAGTGCACTCATTCAAGCAAATATATGTTTATATTAGCTACTATAGTACTGATATGGCCTTGGTAATTACTTCCTTTAGAATTATGAAAGAAAGATATTTATCTATTAATAAACACCTTTTCCCAAATCAAGGATAAGTGCAAAAATAACCTCTAAAAAATTAAAATTTGTTATCAAAAGTTGATACAAGATGTAAAGCCAATGGAATAACATGTAACTAGGAAAACTAAAAGCAAGAATCAAGTCCAATGTGTATGTGAGGTACACAAAAATAAAAATCAAACCAGAAAAACAAAACAAACAAAAAATCACTTTGAAACAAAAATCTTGAGTGAAATTCATCTCCAGAAAGGCATCAAAGGAGAATATGCCATGTAAGTGACGTATTTTATCTGCTACTTGATTTACTGAGGAGTCCGGACAACGTACCACTATTCACACATCAAGATTTTTTACGATGTGTTGCTGCCATGACAGACAGATACAGGATACAAGAGTTTAGGATCTCCTCTTTCACCCTCCCACAGGAAATGTATATGTCAGTCCTACTGCCTCACAAAACCTCCAAAGCTGTATCAACCACATGGCCTGGCTCAGAACTACATCCATGCTGATGCCTGTTATGTCATGATTGTTTCTCTCCAAATTACAAAGCCTTCAGCTGAGAATCATGGAAATAAATAGATTCCACAAGTCCTAAAGAAACATTTGCCAGTGACTGAGCAAGCAGATACTTATTGAAGTCAGGGAAAAAACAGTACCACTGAAGAATGTCAAGTAGCACAGTACTTTAAGTGCTATTTTTCATAGATAATAATTTAAGGCCATTAAAATGTTGCAGAGTACTGTGTGGGGGCGTCTTGAACAGAGGTGTAGTACTTTATGTCATGACCTGAATTCTACTTCAGGTAACTTACCCAAATTTTCTCTGTAAAAATTAGATATTCATAATTCTAACAGTCTGTCAAGAATATTTTCCCAGATGTCAAAACTTTTACTTGAGAGGGAGATTAAATATATCACATTTTTGTGTTATAATGTATCTATGGCATAGATACTGAATGCAGAAGTAAAAATGGGAGCATCCCAGACCTTTCAAGCATGATAACCTCCTCTAGCACTGTAAGAAAAAAACTATAAACAAATACTTTAAAATACACATTTTATAAATAAATTAATGTGCAAGTGTCGATTTTTGCAAAACTCAAGCAATACTTTTTGTTTTTCATCCCCAAACACCTTTTTTCAGAACTTCTTAAATGAAAGGGAAGGTAACTTACTTGCAAATGTCATCTTCTGGGTCCTCAAGCCCAAATCTTTCATCAAAAGTAAGCTGTATCCATACGTTTTCATCAAGTGCTACTAATCTCCACACCAGCACAGTGTTGCGTGGGTATGTGTGTGGAAACTTGGGGCTGTGAATACTTCCATTAGTAGTCACAGTAATTATCTTCTCATGATGAGGATCCTGCACACCTGCCGTAAGGACAGCAAACAGAGGCATCAGTACTCATTCCTTCTCCTTTCCCTGAAGTGTTGGTACAGTATGCACAGATACTGTTCTGTTTTTCTTCACCTTGCAGGAATTTCTGCTTGAGAAGTCAATATAATAAGAGTTTCGCTACAAGCTGTGTATTGTCAGATTGATAGCTCACTTAGTAAATTATAGGAATTCTCAGAGGCAGCTATTAATAAATTTCATAAAAAAATAAAGTTGTAGTTTTATACTGGAGATTTAATATTACTTTCTTTTCAGCTATTCATTGTTTTTATCAGTTAGATATTTTACCTTATTTTTCTGACTTTTTTTTATAACCAGCATTATGATGAACATTCATTTGAAGCATGTTACTTTACACATACTTTAGTCTACTATGAAAATACACACTGCAATTGGACCTTAATACAGCCACATATAAAGGTCGACAGCTAAATCAATGTAGTGCAAGAAAAAAAGGCCTCAGAGACTGCATTGCTAATTTAAAAGAATTAATCTATACTTAAATATAATTTAAAGTCTGACGAACTTTTGCCTTCTATTCTTCTGGACTTGTGCCCTCTACTTGTGGTATGAAAATGGTAAATTTTCTTTTAAGTAGAGCAGCTGCTTATATAAAACTAATGGAGTGTGGTTTTGCCAATATCCACACACACTTGCAAAGGACTGACTGCAGTAAGAGAGGACAGCATGCAGTAATGAGAAAAAAAGGCACGAAACCAGAATTCCTAATTTAGATAATTCATTGGGTTTTTGTTAGCTGAGTCACAAACATTCTTCTATAATGTACAGTCTGTCAGCTGAAAGCTGCATGCTGAACACAGGAGCCAACAATAATAAAAATTACTTTCCCAGAGATTAGTGCACCAGAGCGCTATTTCCAAAGTATTCAAAGGACCACCATTTCAGATAAACATGTCAAAGTGTGGTATCTGATGACACTATACTTAGTGGTACGTTTTGTCTTTCAAAGCACAAACAGGATTACAAACCATGATATATTTCACAACATATTAAAAAGTGTTTTCTTTTGCATCATCAGGCACTGATTACAACAGCACTGCAAGTAAGGACTGTAAATAGTCCAGGCACATCAAATGAAAAGTCAATAAAAAGGGGAAAAGGGATTAAGAGATAGCTACTAATTTAAGTGAACTGTATCTCCAGTACCTTCAAGCTCCTCCATTGGTAATGGAAAAATATCTATTTACTTTACACACAAGAGTGTTACATGAGCATATCAAATTCTCACACACACCACTTGCTCCATTTCAAATATTTGCTTTCACACAGTGGAATTTCTTCTCTTACAAAAGATTTTGTATGACTACAAAGGCAAGTAATTGCTGTCACTGGAGAATGAAGCTTGTTATTTCTCTTCAGACAAGTTGCAATATTCCTTTTTATCTGTTCTACATAAATTGTACCTGTGTACCTCAAAACACTAGCTTTTTTCTACTGAGTTCATGCATGGTCTGAAAATTTCTTTTGAGTAGACTGTGAAAAGCACAGCTACCTGTGCGTAGCTTAGATGAGACTATAACTTCTGTTCTCTGTGCAATGACTTTGCAATTCCTGGCTTTATTTTAGGTATAAATCAGTCCAAGTTACACTAAAAAGGCAGTGACCAGCTCACGCAGATTTACAGGAGTCAGCTGTAGAACTCCAAAGCTATATAGATAGCTGCTGTGGGCTATCTGCCTTTCTATGAACAACCATCCTCCCCACCCTCACCCTCATGTCCCTCCACTGTCAAAAAAAAAAAAGGAAAAAATAGAAAAAAATTATTACTGTACAAATAGCATTGAAAAGCTCTGAAGCATCTAGGTAAGGGCTGAGGTAGACAAGGCACCATCTCAGCCAGGAGACAACTAGGAAAATGGGGACAGACAAGGAGACGAAAACAATGTATTTGCATCTTCAGCAAAAAGCTTCAGCAGACAATCAGCAACTGAGATCATCTTCAGGAGAAAGTCCTGGAAATGAGTCAAACTAGATAGGAAAAATCCCTGAGTTGACCCAGAGATATGACACAGTTACACTTATTAGGAAAGGACAGCACACACTTAACATAGCCTGAAGTTGAAGAATGAGTTGCCGCAGTCGTCTTTGATGTGGTATGAGATGCTATCACCAGATTTATATAACCATCAATGCAGAAAGTCTTTCCCTGCAAATTACAAGATTCCAGGCATTCTGAAAGCATGGCAGTGCCTAACCCTTCCACCAATGTAGTAATGCAGATGAAAAACTACAGTATCACCAAACAGATCAGCAGATGCCACTGTAAACTGAAATTAAACCCACTGACTAGACAAGCTCATTCCTGCCTACATCAAAGTAAGTCTCTTCCCCCATGGGCACAACACATTTCAGAAAGATCAGCGCTGACACTTTTTAAATATAGCAAATACCTCTTTCTTAGTACATTGTCATCTCTACATTATAGCAAGGGTCATGGTTAAAACTCAGACAAATTGCATGCAGTTTAGGAGACAGAAGAGGAGCTGCAGAAGAAGACAGGAGCACCATGGGTGGAATAACGGCCTTGGCACTGATTCACTTAAAAGGTCATACAGTACTGGTAAAATTAATTCTTAAATCCTTTTGCTAAAACTACATTTATTTCACAACAGGACAACAGTACTGCTAATCACACAGTCTTAAATATCCATTATTTGGTTAATTTCATCTGATAGCCCTAAATTATGAAAAACAACTTGTAGGCCTAGAGAAAGAACATTAGTTCATGTGTGGCTATCACTGCTTAAAAAATAAAGCCAAATTAAAATATTAAAACAGTCGGAACTCCAATATTTACCAATAAACATTAGAAAAATTTCAGATATACAGTAATGTTGCAGTTTGTGAATTTTCTGTTTTAAAACTGAGAAACCAAAGATGCCAGTAACTAATTGGTCATTACCACAGAACTTCAGAGGGAAGCAGGGTTTTCTAATTAACTGAAAGAATTTCCGGAGAGCATTCCCATATAATTTTTACAGCACAACAATCAGTACAGAAATTGATAATTTGTAGATGAAATTCTTTGAAATGTAACATAGCATGCTATTTCTTCCTCTTTCACCACACTTTCAAGAAGTAGTAAGTCTGCTTTCAAAAGCAGTAACTCAAGGCACACAGGGGTACCTCTTTCTCCCCTGTCTCTGATTCAGTTGCCTCCAGGCACTTCTTAGCTATTATCTGAATACAACAGTCAAAAGAAATTTAACTCTTTTTCCAGGCACAAAAAAAACCTGGAAAAGCATCTGTTATTGGCAGAAAATTGAAGACAAATACCTCTGTTCTATACTGTTTGCACATGAAATGACTATCAGGGCAAAGTCACTCAAAGTCATACAAATACTGCCATGTAGAGACCTCTGGAGACCTCCAGTGCCACCTCCTGCTTAGGTTACAGTTCCCACTCACACCAGAGCAGCAATTCATTGGAGGGTTGGCATTTTCTAGACAATGCTCCAAGCCCCTCACAGATGGAAACCCCACAGTGCCTTGGGATAACTTGTTCCAGTGCTGCACAGCCTCTCCAGGTAACATGTTCTTCCTAATGTCCAATTTGATCCTCTCAAGCTGCAATTTTAGCCATGCTTTTTCTGTTGTTTTTTTTGGGGATTTTTTGTTTGTTTGGGGGCTTTTTGGGGGGGAGAGGAGGAGTTTGTTTGTGTTTGGTTTGTTTTTAGGCTTTTGGTTTTTCTCAGGATTTGTTCTGGTGTTAAGCTTTCTACCTTCTACCACAAAGAGTTTATCTTGTCAATCCCTTGCAAGTGCTGCTCAGGCAATTGGGGGTCTGCTATGGCTGCCTCACAGCCACCTCTTTCTCAGATAAAACAAGCCCAGGCTCCTCGTTGTCCATCATTGCCTGCCACCACCTAGATGAGCCTTCAAGCCTGGCCATCCAGCCAATTGTCAACCTACCTAAGCAAGCAGTCTTTTCTTCCCAAACATTGTGCCTCAAGTAGCACATGAGTTTTGGAGCTCACAGCATTTGCTTTCATCATCAACTTTTCCATTACTAAGAAAAAGAAAACTTAATACTGACTTGCTGTATCACCTAAGAGAGCTTTCCTAAGCAGTATGGTCTGAGACTTTTCTGGGATACATTTGATACAGATCCTCTGTGGATTTTGCATTTTCAGTTGTTTCTATGACACAGCTACCTATTTTAAGTCTTGACATGATTCTTCAGGTATGAGAGAGAGATGAACACTACCCAGAGTACACACACACACACAATATACACGTGATCTATCAACATCACAGCATGATAAATTCAACCTCTAACGAAAATCTCTAATTTGCACAGTTACTTGTTACCCCAAATTAGAAAATGTAACAAATACAATTTATGAAGTATCATATGGATATAAAGTAACAAAGTAGAAACATGTAAGATAAATATTACATTTTGTTTACATTACTCCTTCCTCTGACACATACTTAACTCACACACTTGGAAAGACATGTGAAAATATTCTAGTTCACACAACTCAAGTTGAATGTATAGAAGAACTATATTTGTTTGTTTAAAATCCTACCATTTAATCCATTCCTTTTTTGTTCAGTTGGTATTTTGAGTTCAAACTTGTACTGTTACCTTAGGCACTGAATATCATACACTATTTGACTGCTGGCTAAAGGTCTTTCTGCCTTTCCCATTATGTTAAGGACTGAACACAGATGAAGTGAGCAGAGAAGAAAAAGCATTCGAATTGATCTTCAGGAACCCTCAGTTTTGGCAGCTGGCCCAACAGGGAAGGACAAAAGGAAGAAAAAGGGAGGACAGAGGGTTGTGGGGGGAAGACATCAATGGGTGACAGAGCATGGAACTGCAGTAACAGATTTAATAAAGTTTCCAAACAGCCATGTGACTTAATGTCCTGCAGGAGATAATCATGACTAATCAGAAAGTAACAGACCTTTTTTGATTCCAAGTTGCATCAAGAAACAAAAATGAATTTCTACTTTTACTTTACAAGCTTATATTTTATAACCTTCAAGTATTTTGCCAGCACTTTGCCTAGTACTCTGGCTTCTGTCCAAAGAAGAGAATGACAATTAAACAGGGGTGGTTTTCTGGTGGGGTTTTTTTTGGTGCCTTTTTTTGTTTTGTTGGTTGGCTGGTTGTTGTTGGAGTTTTTTTGTTGCACAGTAAATCTTCTTGCATTTAAAGTAATCTCTTTGAGTTTTTTTTCAGACCAAATTCTTTTGGAAGGCAGTCTTTGTCCTGAACTTCTCAATATCTTTTAAAACTAGATAAATAGTACATTTTAGCCAAGATAAAGAATTCCTTTTGCTAAATGTTAGATGAGGTAACTTTTCGCTGTTATCACATGCTCAGAGATCTAATCATTCTAGAGTGTTTCAAAAAGCATTTATTCCAATGTCCACAGGTAAAGCCTTGGCTACACTGGAATTGATATTAAAGCCCCTGCTGACTTGCACATGAAAGGAATTCCATCTATACTAAATACATAAACCTGCTAGAATTATTTTACAATGGACTGATAATAATATGATCTGCTTTCTTTATCCTGAAATAAATAGGATTATAAGTACATTGCATATTCATAAGACAAATACATATTCTGGTAATTCAAAAATTACAAAGAATTCTGTAATACAACAAGTAGCAGTTAAAGTTATTATAGAAATATCCTTCTTTTCTCTTATGGATAAAGTAAATACCAAGCTCATCCTTTTGAGATTTTTTTTTGCATTTTTTCTTGTCTCTGTTTTTTTCCTAATAAAATTATTTTACAGTAAGTAACCAATGCATAACATCAATCTCTATTCAAGGATTGCTCCCTGTCTCTGTCCTCTAGCTTGAGTGACCGGAGTCATCTCGGACAGAAAAGGCAACGCTTAAGGAAAGAAAACTCTGGCCTCCTCTCCTCTCTCAATATTATTAATCTATTTAACAAATTAATCCAGAACTGTAATTTTTTCTGGAGATGCAAAGATGTAAAGAGGAAAGGATATCAAATTTCCAGCAGAAAGTGCTGAAGTTTTAAAGGCACTATATTATAGTTCATTTCATTCCCATTTTTCTTCACTTTGAATGATATACAAATCATTTACATTTGCAGTACGGTCTCTGACTGGCAAAGCAATACCTAAAGTGTGATGACAAAAACAAATACACAACAAAACAGAGGGAGAAAGGGTGGAAAGGAGAGAGAGGGAAAAGGAAAACAAGGTAAAACCAACATTCTGAGTAGATCAGTCCCCCTACCATTACAAGGACTGGCAGATAGTAAACAGCTGCATGATCACCAAATGCAATCAGCCGAAACACCTGGCCTTCACTCATCAACACATGAGCTCGATATGACTTCCTCATCTTCCTACAACAAGATCACTCTTAATATTTTTCTTTTCTGCTATATCCCAGAACATCAGTCTGCTACATAGTATTTTTTATGGTTTTTGTTTCCTATTTTCTCTTCCCCTGCAGAAGAGGAATCTCTGCTCACAAGTCCCTCTATGCAATATGATGTCAACAGGTATTGAAAATTGTTGAAGCTGAAGAAAAGCCTAACAGTATACAGTGATGGATTCATTTTGCAGGTTCATCTCCTGGAAGGCCAGAACACCAGGTTCAGTCTTTTTCAATAAAGAACAGGTTAAATGGGTGGTCTGGAATGATAACAAAACTCAGGAAAGGAAAGGCTTTTGAAAGCTACTCACCCAGGTTTTACAAACACCTGGTTAAGTGGCGTGGGATAGAAAGAATTGCAAGTCTCCTAGGAGAAGTAAGAATTCCTCTACATGAAAAATTTCAGCAGAAAAGAAATGCAGGAACATTTAACACTGAGAGGGACCAGGAAGCAAACATAAACAGTTAACCAGGAAGCCAGGAAAAGGTTTGCCCATCGGAGATATTTATATCTACTAAGAGATAACAAAGTTGTTTATTTACTTTATAAAGAAGAAAAAAAATAAAGTATTTTTAAAGTCTTACGTGTTTGGGAGGTTTGGGTGAAGAAATATTAGTATTTTCAAATCTGTAATCTTTCCAATTCTGCTACTAAAAATAATTGTTTCTTTTTTTCCTATGGGAACTGATTCAGAAAAGTTTTGAAAAACATAATTCTGAAATGTAAATAAACATCAACAGGAAGTATAACTATAAATAGTATCTACAGCAACAACAAACTCAAGTGAATATAAAAATCATCACATCTAAATGTTCAAACCCAGCACTTCCAATTTATTTTCAGTTTTATTACAACAACGCTTACAAGCTACATCCAAAATTAGCTTTGTTAGTACTGGAGACCACACACATGTCCACCCAGTATCAGTCAGTCTTGAAAAGCTATACATACCAGCCAAGATAGGAAGGGACAGGGAAACAGAGCAGTACTGCCCTGATTTCCCAGACTGTGCATGGCACAGAGTGGTTACAAGTGCAAGAAGATAACTTCAACAAAACAGTGAAATGAACCTGGATTTCCTTTCATCTCTGTTAAAAGCATTCATTTCAACGCCATATATTAAAACTAGTTGTAGCTCATTTTCTAATATTATCTATGGCTCTTCATATGCTTTTAAATGCATGTGATTCATGTCCTTTATAGACAAAATTCTTTAAAATCCAAATAATTTGAAACGTTCAGTTCTTGATCTTAAGACAGACTTTGCCGAAAAGCAAGGCTTAATTTTATTATGCGCCTTTTCTTTATGGTGCCTTCAGTTTATATTGTCCAGCACTTGTTAAGAGCAGATACTAGTAAACATTTGGGAAAAAGATTATCCATGGTCCATGTGGAATTTAGTCTGAATAAATAGACTCTATGGATACGGAATGTGTTAAACAGCTCTCTCTCATTTTAGGTATTATTCAGAATGTAAAAAATAACCCCAGCCTGATCATCTTTCAAGAGGTGGAAAGAAGAAAAAAAAGATAGAACTACCATCCTTATCTTTAGAAATACCAGCCCTGAAATGCTTTGGTTTGCTGTTTGCATTGTTTTGCTGTTTGTATGGATTTTATTTTTTTAATTCCTCACACAATACCGTGTGTTAAAAATACAGCCATC
Source organism: Drymodes brunneopygia (assembly GCA_013400955.1). Taxonomy (NCBI): domain Eukaryota; kingdom Metazoa; phylum Chordata; class Aves; order Passeriformes; family Petroicidae; genus Drymodes; species Drymodes brunneopygia. The sequence continues at coordinate 360,261 of VZTZ01014076.1, forward strand.
CAAACATTTATCAAGATCATCAGTCATGTTCTAAGTTCTGAAAAGAAAATGCTGCCCCGAGACCATTTTGAAAAGCATTACTGCAAACAATTTTAGTTAGAAAATTACAGTGATGAAGTCCTGTAAGAGGGGAGATAAAAGGAAACCAGAGATTCAAGGGTTTGTGCACTACAGTTGAAGGCATGAATGCAGCACTATGTAGGGCTAGTTTTAGCTACACAGGAAGAGTAACTACAAGAATGAAGCCCATGTGGCATTCAGTTCACTGTCAAAAATGCAGAGAGTCCTAAGCAAAACTCTTAGTACAGAAGTGACATTGCTACTGGAAACTCCAAAAGCCAGTTGAAAGTTGTCCCAGGCTTACCACACATATACACAATATGTACATCCAGTACATTATTGTGTAAAAAAGGCAAGAGAAACTAAGAAAATATAATAAAGAAATCATTTGGCATCTCTTTATAGATTTTCTGAACTGGACTACACTATACTTCCAAATGCAGAGAAAAAAATTACATCTTTAAGGGCCTTTTAAGCAAAAAAATATTTTAACTGTTGACAGAATGTTATCCTGTTAAAACAAAGCTTTTGGAATAATATGATGTCTTCAGCTTATTAAAATTTGATTTCTACAAGATGATTTTGCAGGAAGTGCTCATGTACTATCAATAAATATCTGCAGAGATGAATGCAACACAACTGTTACTGAACTGGAAGACCTTCAGGCAGACAGAACTCACTATAAAATCAAACTTGAAACACTCATTTCTAATATCTTTGAATGGGAGGCTAAATCATGCAACACTAAAAAAGTGCTCTTCCATAATAGGATTAGCATGTGTAGAAGAAATTTAGAAAAGAAGCACAAGTCCAGCTACAGCAGACAGTCTGTCTTTCTGCAAGGAGAAAATGAGAAAGTTTTGTTCAGTATAAAATCACCATATGGAGGAATAATTCTTTTTACAACCCTGTTATCATGCATCTCTGATCCTGCTGGCTGTTGAACTCACGTATATGTGAAAACCAAGGATCTGTTTTTACAGCCACAATGACAAGTATCTTATATTTAGACAAATTGATGAGAATTTTCTTAGAACAGGGAAATTTTTTAGCTTCAGGGATTCTTGCCATTCTCTCTAAATAAGTAAAACACTTTCCATTTTCAGGTAATTCCAAGTGGTACAAGCCTAACTGATCATTCAGCCTTTATTCTTCAGGGAAGTCAGATGAACAATAACATCACATTTACAAACTATTTATCTTTATTTTTCTGTGACCTTTGTATTTTTCCAAATACCTTTATGGTAATAATAATAGAGCATCCATAAGAGACCAGTATCCCATAGGGTGGTGTATTGCACATGGTATTTTATGTAAAAAACACTTCCAAAAGTCACTTTTGCTAATCTAGTACAGCAGGTGTCTTTGTGGAGGACTGACAGCAGGGCCCAAGCACCATCAGTCACAATTTGTGCCACTGAAAAGATTATATGCAGTGCTGCAGTCTTCAGAAACCTATTGATTAGGTTTCATTCCCCAGAGCCACCAATGTTCACCTTATTTCACATGTTAACTTATGATTTCATTTGTTCACATATAATTTATGCTTTTTTTCACACAATAAGTTCAAGCTTTTATCACTAGATGACCTAATGTTTTTTTTCTGCTGTCTTTAATATAAAATCCTCTCAAAGAGTTATGTTTAACCCAGTATCAAAAAGCTCTATATAGGCTCATTTGAAAAAAGCTTCACAGCTATAATATGAAAAGTGACATTTGAAACTCTTAAGTTACTCCAATATCCCTGCTTCCAGATAAGTTCCCCATTTCTCAATCTTTTTAAAACTATACAAGTTTTAAAACTTTAAAAACTGTCTGTGATTTCCCCAAGGGTCTTGGCAATTCTGTACAGAGCTATATTCCTTTAACATGATTTGCTCAATCAGCACTGCATCAAAAGTTGCTGCTCATTTTGAAATCTAGCATGAGAAGTATGCTGCTTTCCACAACAGCCTTGTCCTCAGTGTCACTCAGGATCAGAATGCAGCCAGATCCAAGACCTTACCTTTTTAAAAACTTTAACCCTTGCCAAACCATCCATACTACCCTTCAGTATTCTTCAAATTCTTTGGAAAGCACAGACATATGGGAGGATTGGGGGAAATCAATGCTCAAAATGCATTTTGGTTGCATTGCAACCCGTGCCCCTGCAGTTCTGGAGAGCATGCCAACAGTGTAAAAGGACCTTAGCAGGGAAGGTCAAAGACTTCCCGAGTGGATTGGCTCCAGTCTGGACAAAAAGGCTTTGCCTTAAGAATCAGTGGTAGAACAAACAGTGATGTGTGATGGAAGCCCATCTGTCCACCAATAAATAGGACCTGTTTTCCTGATAATTTATCCTAGGTGAACATTGAACTGGGTTAGGATAGTTGTTGAAAACCACTTTCCAGTCTCTTCACTCACTTTTTGGAAGGGGTTTTGGATGCCAGTTTTGGCTGAGTTGGCATTGTCATTTGAACTCTTTTCACAGGCACAGAACTGCGGTTCTTAAGTGCAGTTTGGATAAGTTGAATTCAAAGTTCACATCACATCATATGAGTCTCAAGAAATTAAATGCCAGAACTCTGTTTACCAAAAAGAAATTAAATAGAAAGCATTTTTCCCTAGTTACACTTGGAGTCGCTACAGAATGACTCAAGTGTTAATCCCCATGCTGTAATTTTAAGACTTATTTATATTTTAAAACAGAAGAAAACTGTAGAAATTTTAACTAAATTAAATTATGCCTTATATTAAGGCACTGCATTTTTTCCAGGGCATGGTAGCAAGTTACTATATGAAAGAGAACAGCTTTATAAAGATTCACATCTTGATGCACACTTCATTTACAATTTTATGCCTAAGAATCCCAATGCACCCCCAGCAAAAGGCATTTATCAACAGCTTCAACACTAATAGGTGAAGCTAGTAATTCAATTGCAAAACAAACAAGATAGGAATATCAAGCCCTCAAGCTTATGCTTTCTTGTAAATTTGAAGGAACAAAGCAATTAATACATGCATAATCTAATCCAGCACTGCAATTAATGAGATGTCTGAATCACTTGGTGATAAATGCTCTGCAATAACTAAATATATATTTATCTTACATATGATGGCTGAAGAAGAAAGTAAATATTTTTCATCTCTAATCAGTTTCCTTCTGCAGAATTTTAGCAATATCAGTGTCTACAAACTTTGATGGTTAGTAATGTTGTTTACTCAGTCCACCATAGCACTGCATGAAAAAGAATTCTATACACATAGAATGCTTAAGATTAATCTGAAGTTTGCTAATTAATTGCTTACTGAAGTTTTTAGCCACATTAGTATTTCCTTCTTATTTCTAGGCACCTTAGCAGAAGTCTATTTTAGTAAAATCTTGCACAATTAAAAAAAATGGAAATATAAATTCCAAAGTGCTATGGCAGCTGTTCTGTTTGAAATTGAAAGCTTGCAGTGAAGGTCATAATATGCCACAGGTAAAGTATTATCTGCACATCAAAGCCTCACTGCTATAAAGAGATATGAAGCACCAGATGCCAAGTGTTGACTACCTCCACTGTGAAGCTGAAGAAGAACCAAAGATTGCTGAATGAAAATCAACTGAGAATATGTTTAGGGTTTGGGGGGGTGGGGGTGGTCTTGTTGTTTCAGTTCCTGGTTGTTTTTGGGGTTTTTTAAGCAGTGTATTAACATGTTTTAAATAGTTCAGGTCTTCTGTAAAAGCAGACAAGTTACAGTATCACACTGGTAAATCTGCCTTGATGACTGTTGATTTTACTCTTTTAGGACTCCTTCCTCACTGATTGGATTTGAGAGAAGTACTGGATTTACATCTCTTGTTGGTGCAATTTAAATTAACACAATGTGGGTTGGCAGTCTCAGAATGAAGAAGCTAGCTTCTGAGAACATTATTCTCTCTGATTCTTTTAAAACATGGGCATCATATGCAATTTTTTAGGATGCTCAAAAAAGCAAGCCTGGAATATTTTTTAAATTCCAGAGATGTCTTAAATTCACCTCACTTAGGCTTAGGTCTTCAGAAGAAGCAGAAAGAGGAGGATTGGTATTTCATGGTATCACCTATTTGCATAGAACTGAATGTAACTGAAACTGTTGATTTCACTGCAAGTTTAGTAGATTCTCTGCAATGAGAAAAGTTTCCAAAATAACCTTTCAATTGAGGTGTTACTTTTCAAAGAACAGTGCTGGACCATGAGTGCTAAAACCCCACTTTAAAACATGTCTGCTCTTCTAAAGCTAACAAATACAGACTTGCTAACAGATAAACATTCCTTCATAGGGTACTAACTTTATTCTGGTTTCAAATTCATTATTTTGTATATTTTAGAGAGAATTAAAGCTCACTGTATTTAAAGTAATTATACTAATTCATTTTAGACTATGAGCAGCATACACACAATACAAAGAACTGATGGTTTTAATCACTATTTTAAAAATATCTACATTCAGAACTTTCACCTATACTATTTAAACATTTTTAGATGAAGAGCAGGATGGATTACGAGTTGCATTTCTGCAAAGACAAACCACATGCATCCATATACAGGCATTTACGGAAAAACTAATAAAAAAATATAAATTTTTCCATCATTTAATACTATTTGTTTCTTCACAGTTCAGCAGAAGTAGCTCTGTGATGTCTTTTCAGATTTCACGCTGTTGTTTACAAAAAAAAAGTTTTCTTGGAAGGAGATCTCATCCTAATCTTTTCATTTTTCATGGTATGTCTAATTACTGCTAAGTGCAGTTTTGGAAGTAACATCAAATCTACTTGTAAGAGCCAGGGAGTTCATAGCACAAGGGAAAGTGAGAAAATAATTAAAAGGAGCAACAACAAAATAAGTCATCATCTCATTTTGAAATCGGCCAGATCTGATGAAGGCTAAAGTGATCACATACTCTCAGCTCATGGGAATGCACATTTGCCTCTGGAAGATTCTTATACCAAATTGGAAGAGGAGAGCAGAAACTGTTTCTGCTATCTTTGAAGCTGCAGGCCTAAAACTAATAAAGATGAAAGTCTTCGTGCCCACTTCAGAAGGGATGGATGTGAAATATATCAAATATTAGAGGCATACATGAAATCAACAGTGCTAACAGCTGCATTAAAATGAGTCCATACCATCAGAAGAATCATTGCTAGCAGAAAAAGCAATTAAGGGCAGAAATTAAAAATGTGCCAGATTCAGACTAGCACAGCTCCAGGGATTTTTCAAATTACAACCCAAGGATGCCCTCAGATCAGAACTAACCAGTCTTGGTATGGAAACCCCAAAAATATGCTCCAGTTCAGCAGAGACTTCGAGAGGTGTTAAGTAGACTTTAAGAGTAACAAAAAGAACAGGGAAAGCTCTCACCACCAGCAGCCCGAGTGATTCCATCCATCAGGAGAACAGAAGGTGCCCCCTTCTCCTCCCACAAGCTGGATTTGCCATTTGCTCCATGATTCTAGCACAGCTTACTGCAGCTGTGAGGATCCCCACAGCAGGGCCAGCCCTGGGACAGCACTGCTCCTGCTGCTTCCTCTGCCCTCCTTACTGGAGCCAAGCCTGGCACCAGCTGCACTCCAGGGGAATTCTGGCTATGAAGCAGCTCCCACCTTTAACCAACACCGCCTATGCACACCACCACAGAGGTCATTCGGGTCAATATCTTCCTTTCCACACACTGGTAGAAAGCAATGCCTTTAAGTTTGCTGGCTGGAGTAAACTGAGCCCCTCCTTGATAAAGGTATTCATTCTCTCAAGCTCAGAGTGTTTCAGATGGTCTGGGTGCAATTTTTCACATCATAATCATCTCATGTACTAAAAGAATGGTAACTTAACTGTGAGAGAACAGATAGAAGAACGAAGGTGTTATTATGGCATTTCAGACATTTGTACTGATAAGGTTTCCTTTAGGAGACTTCCCACAAGGTCTGGAAGTTTCCACGAGGGTCTGCATTTGCACTTTGTCCAGTGCTGCTTATTACCCTCACTACTTCTAGAGATCAGTCTAGGAAAACGTTAGGCAAAAACCCAATTGAAACAAAGTAACCTTTGTAAAGAAAAGAGAGTCTAGATTAATAAAGGGGCTAGAAGCACTGCCTCTTTCTTTATTTTGGCAGTTCTTCATATGAAACTCTCTCCAACCCCCAACAGCTGGAAGACTGGGTTTCTATTCTGTTTTCTGGTACATCCTGCAGACGACAGTAAACCCACTTCATCCATTTGCAAAATCACTTGCTTTCCTTGTGCCTGCTGTTAAAATTCAAGCTGATAACAAAACCACCTCCTACTCAAGGAGACACACAGCATTCCCCAACACATACCCCTCAAGTGCTAACGCCTGGTGCAGGATGGAATTACCAGGGATCAGAAGCTGGCAAATCTGGGTATCTGCTCTCAGCTTAGCCCAAAGTAATTCCTAAAGGCAATATTCTGGGTCTCACTGAAAGCATTTAGTTATAGCTGTTCTTGTTTTCAATTCTAATAATTCCCTTCACAGGAAAATTTTTTTTTGTTAGTGTTACTAGAAAATAGTGGCACATAAATATTGAGCAACATCAATACTTACCAGCAATTCACAATTAAATATACCAAGGACTTGTTTAATTCATTCCCCAAAGCTTTTACAGTTACTGTATGAAGAGGAAAGCAAAAGCCAGTTCCTTATTTGTGTTATAAATTTCTTTTTAATAATATTTATTCAAATTCTTGTTACAAGCCAAAATAGTCGTGTATCAATGTGAAAAGGTATGAGTTAAAATAACAACTATAAATAAAAAGAGCAACTAATGATAAATAGTTACTGTGACTGTCTTCTCATGGGGATAAATCCTGAAAGATGATGAGAACCCCATCCCCTTGTCCAGCAGAGCATGTAATTATCTTTTCACCCAGCTCATATTACCAACTAGTCTGGCCTGGAAGACCAGTCTTATATTGCAAGCATCATAAAACCTTACACCTTTAGTACAATGGAATTTATCCTAAGTCAAAGAAAAAAAAAAACCAACAAAAAAACCCAACCAAAAGCAAACAAAAAAAATCAAACAAAAAACCCATCTGAAAACTTTTACTGACCCCAGAGCTAAAGAAAACGGCTTTTTTATTTTCTTTAAGTGCACTAAACACTTCACCATTAATGTCTAGATTTTACTACTACCTTAACATGAGAACACCAGAATTTCATTTCATCCTCCTTTATCACTGTCATTTATTACTATCATTATTGGGGAGTAAAAGCAGGTAGATGTTTCCTTTTTTTCCCCTTTAAATTCAGAGTACTGTACCACTGTTAATACCTAAATGTTTAAATTAGTCACAGTCATTTGATGACACAATCTACTGGAATCCTTCTCTTCTTCTCTTTCCCTCTTTTATTCCATGTATATTACAGCTGGTAACATGGATGAAATCCAGATGTTATGTAAAACAGCTGCAAATATGTGCGTCCATTTAAGCCTCCAGTACTTTTACTCATATACAGAAAATGCTTATACACTCAATGTCTGTGGGATCAGCTCACTGAAAAAAAAAAAATTAAGTCAGCTGCTATGCCTTGTTAACTGAAGTCAAAAAGAACCCTCAGTGAAATTCAGTTCTTAAAGCTGAATGCCAGTTGGCTTATCAAGTTATTTATTCAATGACAAAATACACTATTTTGTGTATAATTTTTGTGCTTCCCCCTTCCATAAGCTCACTATTCATCCCATTTTATTTTTTTATTTTCATCCACACGTACATAACAGCACTATATAAAAGCTGATCATCTGTTCTCTTCCAAGATTTGGCAAAGTTTTATCTAAATCTGCCATCCTAGTTCATCAAGGCAAATGGAAGCTCTAATTTTTCTCCCATCCAGTTGCTTTAACACAGAATCATATTGTTTCTATTCATAACACACTTTTTAGGTAAATTAAGTGAGAAAGGAAATACTAATTAATCACAGGAGAAAAATCAAACAAAAAAACACCAATAAAATTCCAGTACTAATACATGCATAGAATAACAACACATTAAGAACAGTTTAGAGAAAAAAACCCACAAAACTAAATAAGACGACATTGAAAAATTTTATTTTAGTCTCATGTAAATATCAGATTCATGGAATTCAATGTAAAGTTATCAAGTATCAGTGTTTGAATACTTGCAGATATATCAGCAATAAGAGAAGGGCTACGGAGAATCTCCATTTTTATAGATGCATGGGGAAACATAACAAAAAGGATAAAGAAAAGTCTGAAGTAATTACTGGGAGTAAGACCTGGCCAGCATGTGTTTGTGACATTAAGGTCCTTTCTGACGAACCTGGCCTTCTATGACAAAGTGACCCATTTGGTGGTTGAGGGAAAGGCTGTCAATGTTGTCTGCCTAGAAATTGGTAAAGCCTTTGACACTATTCCCCACCGAATCCTCCTGGAGAAACTGGCTCCTCACAGCTTGGACGTGTGCACTCTTTGCAGGGTAAAAAACTGGCTGGAGGGCTGGGCCCAGGGAATGGTGGAGAACAGAGTCACATCCACCTGATCACTACTGGGCTTCTCCAGGATTCAGTGCTGGGACCAGCCTTCATTGATAATGTGGACAAGGGGATCAACTGCACCCTCAGTCAGTTTGCAGGTGATACCAAGTAGGGTAAATTCCACTTCTGATTAATGGAATCTACTGTTTAACTACCTATCCAACTTTAATTGTTAGTCATCATGCCAGACTTTTTCCCAAGACTGGCTTCTTCAACAAGGAAAGAAGAGTAAGAAACCAGGAAACACTTTATGCCATTTACTATGTAGAACCCAATAAAATACTTTGGCCAAAGATATACTACTTTTATTTATCCACACAAGCACACACAAAAACACCCTATGCACAATTCTAAACAGTCATGTTTGCGAGGATGCCTGCGGGTATGTACTCTGTGCCATGAGAAAAGCACACAGTTCTGTCTTAATAGCTCAGGTAAGATCCTCTACCTGCCTGCTGCACACTTAGCCCTCAGATGAAATTCTGAGTGAGGTATCATGCAGGGACTCCCCATACCACAACAGCTAGCTGCCCAACTCCGTATCACCAATTCCCATTTTTTAATGCAGAGTGATCTTGCAGAATTTTTGCATAAATAAGCAACTGAGTACTGCCTGACACAGCTGAATAATAAAGGAGGGAGCATGAAATCAAGGAACAGTAAACCAATTGGCCCATGTGAGGCTACAGAGAAGTTCTGAATCCTCAGAACTGGTCTAAGACTACAGGAACAAACTGTCAAAACCTTTTCTACAAATGTAGTCCTGCAGTATCCTTCTGTAGAAGTGACCAAGATCAGACAGCGCATTGAACAAAACTTTGATAGGTCGCTCTCTCCTTATTAGCAGGGATCTAAGAATAAAGACACTCTTCCAAAGAATAAAGATGAACAATGTGTCTCACAACAGACAGAGCAGTGTAACAGCATTACCATGACAGTGAAACAGCCAGGGCACCAAAAACCTACAACCACCTTTCCCATCTCCACATGTTGCCATGCAGCTATTCTGTGCAGAAAAAAACACAGATGTAACCTCTCTCAAGTTATTTCTTTTTTTCCTTTGTCAGATCATCATTTTACCGCATTTGTTTGGGTTTGCAACAACAGTAGATTGCAAAGGTTTTCCAATCAGAAAACTACTGCATGGATAATGAGGGTTCTCAATCTTCTTATGGCAACAGCAAAAGCAGGCACTGCTTAACAAGTACTGACTGACAACATTTCATTATAGACACGATTTTTATTATTATTATTATTATTAGTAGTAGTAGTATTAGTATTATATTTTACACCAAAATGTAGGTGAGATTATCAAAATGGTCACCTGCTTAGTTTGTGGAGTAATGATTTACTGACTGCTGCATTCAGAAAAAAATCAGAGAAGTGTGAAAATATAACACAGCATTCATAAAATTCTGAACTCATGATGGTTCACCAGTTTGAACTGGGAAAAATAACTTCCAGTTTAATTCCATATTCTCCTATGCTTTTTGGTTCTTCATTTTTTAGAACAAAATACCATTTTTACAAGACATAACTCACTAACAACTGCAGTCAGACACTGACAGTAGTGCTGAAACTTTTGAATACATGCATTTTTAATAAAAGGCCTTTTTTCTCCCTGACTTATACTCTTTCATATCCCATTACTCATACTTTCCACTTCCACTTCCAAAAGCAGGAGTTTAAATTTCTTACTTAACAAAGACAAAGCTTTACTCTTTCTCCTTGTTTTATTGTTTATGATTTACCCCTCTTTTCAATTTTGAAAAATGTTGAAGTGAATGGGAAGGAAAAAAACAGCCAATTTGAAAAAAAGTTCCTGCTTTCTCTTTTGGAGAAAAAAAATAAATAATTTAGAAAATGTTTTCACCAAACTCTTTTTATTTCTTTCCCATTGAATGAATAAGAAAATAAGTACAAATATTTCAATCAGTAATTAACAATTTTTACAAGTTGAAACATATCTGGTTTGTAAGGCCACGGCTTTAAAATTTAAAACTTAGGATTAAAACTAATTTTCTGTTTTCCACTTATATGTGCAAATTAAGTTTTATACATGGGAAGAAACCATGGAAATAATGGATATTTTCATTTAAGAACAGAAGTTAAAGGTTTTCTTTAATTTAATCAAATTAGACAGACAAAAGGGAAGTTCTACTATCTCGCTTTTTGCAGATTAACTATTTTCCAAAATAAGACCTCCCTCAAGTAGCTTTCCATTGTTTTAGTAGATTCATTTAAGCTACTTTCATCTCTCTTGGAAGATAAAAATCTAGTCAACGGCAGAATATAGATCAAAAAGCCTTTGCCTTCAAAGGCAAACAACTTCAAATTATGGCTCATAAAACATATAACATTCCAAGTTTATTCACTGTATCTTTGTTTCAGAAAGGTGTTTTTAGGTATTTTTCATATAAGCTCACCTTCTTTTCTCCTTCTACATAACTACCCCTGTCACTGGTAAGCCTAAAAATGCAGTGGAACCAAACTCTGTCTGGGACTTGGGAATATCAGGATGGAGGATTACTACCCACATGCAAATATACAGGTGTTTAATATTTCTTAATTTAAATTAGCACTCTCTGGGGGCTTCTGCAGCCACCAAGAAGGTGCTGGGAGTGCTTTTTGAACAGATACAAAGACGAAACATTTTCATAGCAGGTGTCTCCCTCCAGAAGGACGTGTGTAGCTAGGAAGCAGGCAAGCTAAACACGCTACTTTTGCAGCTGTCTTCATTCTCTTAATACAGCTGTGCAAGCCATGAAAAGTCTACATCATAGTTAACTACTATGTTTTCACTTTTCATCTCCTCTATAGAAGGCATATAATCAGTCACTTTTATGCTGAAGCTTGTAATATACATGAGTATAATTACTGCTATAGTATTTAAACAAAACAAGTGCTAGTCAGAATCACAGTGGCACTTACAGTGTTAACTAATGTCTGCTGCTAGTGACAAATTACTCTCAGTAGATACTTTATACAGCAAATGTCATTTCTCTTTTGGCTGCATTACTATCAGATAATGAGATTGCTTGTGCTTTTTGGGTTTTGTTTTTTGTTTGTTATTTAAATAACTCCCAGAAGACAAACTCCTAAACTATCAAGATTGATTATGGGATACTTACATCCTGTATTGCTTTGGTGCTGTTCCTATGCTCTAACAAGAGTAATGTGGCACGATTGTAACATCCTACTGTTACTTCATTTTCTCTGTCAGACTATAGGTAAAAATTCATAATTTTTGATAGCTGTATTATATAAATACATTTTTAAAAGGTCTGTTTAAAACATCTGAGAGCTTTTCCAGCCTAAATATTTATTCTCACTACTACTTTTGAGTTCTCCAATTTCTGTAGTCACTCTCACAACTTACAACTTTCACCAAGGTCTCATTGATTCACAGAATCAGCTTCTGCCATCTCCCTGGGGGCTACTCTCAGACTTACAAATTCTGCATGATTATTAAATTCAATGGGATACGCTCCTCAGGAATATCAGTCTGAATTAGCAGCATCTTCAAAGAAAAAAGATCTTCAGAGTAAAACTACTTTTTCAGACTACATCGACCCAAAGCCCAGCATAAGTCTAACAAAATAAAATAGTTCTGTGTCTGCAAGACCCACAAATGGCAAGAGCCAACCTTTGTCTCACAGAGTCCAAGTTACAGTCAGGAACATTATTATGAGCACACTTGCCATCTGTACTCAAACGCTAATGGTGCAACTGGATTGACTGTATATGGACAGAAATGGCTCAGAAAGATTTGGATTACAAAACAGATAAAATATAACAGATGTGCCCATCAGCAGGCAGGCTGGCATTCGCTCTGCAGCAGCTGAAGCTTCCAACAGTAAGCATACTGGAGTAATTCATCTCTTTCGAGCTTTCAAGTCACAAAAAGAACAAGTTCAAAAGTACCCCAAATATATAAGGAAAGGAAAAAAAAATAAAGGGAAAAAAGAAGACTTTTTACTTGAACCATGGATTATAAACAAGCTCTAGCTCCAAGCCCTGTAGGTTGGATCCAGCCTCAGCCAACCCATTCTGCAATTCCTGAGTGTGCCTCAGCTCCCTGGTGAGCTGGGCAGGGTGGCTCCCTGCCCACAGGGACTCCAGGCACCTCAGAAATGGGGTAAAACGAGCAAACACCGTGGTGCAAGCCTGCAACAAGCACTCTGGCACTGCCCCCTTGACTCAAGTAGGTTTAAGCATTGCAGAGCCCACAGTCCCCAGCACTCCTGTGCTGAGCAGAGACGGGAGAGTAGAGCAGACTGTTTTGGAAGGGTTCCTCCCCACAGGAGGGCACTGCCTAGAGCTTGCTAAGGGGGGCACAGATTGCACCACTACGCAGCCAGCTCTGGGCTAATGCTTCAACTGAAGGTCAGCTTTACACACTTTCAGCAGCATCAAAGAGCCACCTTCCTCATGGGAAACTGGAGATGTTTGAAAATCCTGGGAAAATCTCCTCAGGCTAGGAACTGATCAGTTTCCTAAATCCCATGCAAGTTGTTAAGGGAAAGGGAAGGGAACAGCCACCATCTCTTCTTGTAATCTTGTTTCTGAATTACCAAGGCCAGTGATAGATGTACACTAAAATTTCTTTGACAGTATGTTCAGACGGTGTTCCACTTTCAAAGACCATAATTTATTGTGTATGTCACCCCATGTTCAAGGGGGGGGGAAATTTAAAAATCCATCTTTTAATATTTGCCAAGCTTCTACCAGAGTGGCAGGCACATCTGACAGTTTTATCCTACTTTACTACTTTTGGAAAAAAAAAAAAAAAGCAACACATAGAAATACATTTCCAAATCAAAAGACAGAACTTTGGAAGAATCCCAAGTTTCTTCCACTCCACTGATCTGAAAATGACATAATGACCTGATGAAGTCAACTGCCAAATACTTCTGAGGTAGACTTCAGGAGCTCCAGATGGCATTATTCACAAGTTCTTATAGACCTTGTCCTACTGGCTGGCTCAACAGAATAAAAAATTGTTATTTTCCGTATGAAATCCTACTTCTGTCCACAGCAATATTTCCACAACAAAAAGAATCCGTGCATAGAGATGACATAAGGCAGACTGGATTTTGTCTAATATATCTTCAGCCTACAAATAAAATTAATATGCCATTAGATGGCATTATTAGTTAGTAATAAGATTGTATCTATATTAAAATTCTAAACTAGTACACAATTGAAAATCAGAGGTTGTGGATTATATGCATTTCAATCTTGTCTTGCCTGTTCCAACTCTGGAAAATTCAAGTTCTCAGATGATTCAAGTTCATGCCAGCATAGCTTCTAGTTTTATATAAGAACGCTTTATTATATCTCTACAAGGGATTCTCCAAAGGTTATCAGAAATACTGTCTAGAGAGGACCTGAATGGCAGAGTCTTAAGTCAGAATTCAAGTACTGTAGAAATTGGCATTAAAAGCAGGGCAGGCCTCAATTTTCAGCAGATCAGGACATAACTGAACTGGTGTTAATATCATGTGTACAGAAGCATTTTCAAAGTTTTTCTTCTCTCTTTTAAATACCAAATGAAGTAACACTGCTGGAAGTGAAACTGGGGTGGCAAAATGAATGCCAGGTGAAAGAGCTGCAGCACTTGATTTTATGCAGTTTTATTGTGAGATCTAGTCATTTACTTCGGAAAAAAGTTAAAGACAGAGTTAATAATGCTGCTGGCTACTACCACTCCACCCCAAGGACTGATGTCCTGATGGACATTATCTTTGAGAATCAATACATAAGTATACAGAATAATGCAAGCGATTTACAAAAGTCATGAATTAGTAGTTATTTTAAAATGAACCTGTTGTGCAAAAGGAAAGGTTAATGACAATACTCTGGCAGTAAAACAGTTTCTCTCCTACCACTCTTTCTCTTCCCCCTTCAACTTGAGTGAAAATTTTAGTTTGACTTTCCAGCAATTCTACCCTCATTGCTACAAAGTCTGTTGATCTTATTCCAACATTCCTAACTTTTCTTTGCTCAGATCAAATGGCCATTTGTGAAACAGCGCAGCTCAAGAGTAAAGATGAGAATTAGCAAGCTAGCTGAACAACATGAAAACATCTTCTAACATATGGTGTCCAGGAGGCTGCACGTGAACACAACTGCCTTTTCCCAGAGGGGCCAGTGGGACATGAAGCAGATTGCACTTCCATCAGCAGCCCAAAATCAGACCCTTCAGAGGAACATCACAGGTGTAACTACTCCACTCCAAAATAACGATGATGAGGAAACCAGAACACCGACAGACAGCAGATTGACCAAAAATATTCCCGGAAATAATTCACCTTTTTATATGAAACTGATGCCTTACAAAAGGCTGACCTGAAACAGAAGCTGGGCAGAGTTAAAAGAGTAAAAGAAGCATTTATTAAAACAAGGTACACTTCGGGCCATGCAGGAGTCTCGCAGAGACTACACCCCAAAATGGACTCAACTAGCACGTGCTTTTTGGACAGATATACCTTCAGTCCATCTGCATATCAGAAACCCATTGTCCAATTACAGCTTTGGGTCCTGAAGTCCCATCTCCAGTTTGTCCCCTTCTTCTCTTCACTGCTGTCCATGGTTGATAACATTTTTGGGCTTTGGAGAAACAGTATGTTCTTGAAACTCCAGCTTAGAGAGAAATTGTTTCATCTCAATAGCAGTAACAGAACACTAGCTGACAATTTATGGAGTCCTAGAGTCATACACTAGAGTAGTCTTGATCTAGAAAATAAAAAGTTAAAACCTAAGGCATCAAAATAGCCAACAATGCCTTTGAAAGGTACTGAAATATATGAATACTGAAGGCATGCAGCAGCTGGGGAAGTCTGGTATTTAGTAAGGGATCCTCATTTGCAGGTCTTATTTCTCTGAAGTCAGCATAAGCAAAAAGAAGTGCAAGTTTTTGTTCTTTGAAGATTACTCTGTGCTCTTATTTTTAATCATTCTGAAATAAGAAAACACTGTTGCAATGCCTTGGTATGTTAATGGTGACCTTAATAAGGTATTTATGTGAACTTTAAATTTACAAAATCCTTCAAAACAAACAAACAAAAAACCACATCAATGGGACACATTTCTCCCTGTGAAACAGCTCATTATTTACAACCTCAGTTTTGAAAATACTTATCCATGTGCTCAATGTTAAAGACTGCAGTTAGTACCACAAAGGTCAGTGAAATCAGGCAAGTAAATTTAGATCTTCACAAAAAGCAGGCACATAAATGAATAAAGTGGTTTTAATGGAATTTTTTGTTTTGATAGAATTTATGTAGAAACCTTTATTTGTTATTATTTTTAGACGACTTTTATAGGAGTGCCTTAGGTCAGAAATGGTTTCCCCAAAGACTAATAAGTGGCAAGATACATAAAAAGAAGGGTGGGTATTTGGGGGGTTTGGGAGGGATATTTTGTTATTTGTTTGGGGTTTCTTGCTTGTTTGTTTTTTAATTTAGAGACAACCATGTTGTCCCTCAAAAAGCAGTGCTGAAACTACTGCTGCTGGTCCATTAGTGAATTTTTTAAAGTAGACCAGGGCAGGCAGGGGCAGCCACTGATCAGGTGGTGGCTCTGCAAGGAAGGTCCTGGGTGTTGTGGTGGGCAGCAAAAATGAGCAAGTGAGCAGTGCATCCTTGCAGCAACAAGGGCTGAACACACACCCGGCTGCACAGCCACCCAGGGGTGGGACTGCTCGCTCCCAGGGCTGGCCCAAGAGATCTGTGCCTGGTGTGAGAGATGGGGACACACTGGAGGCAGGCCAGTGGTGGGCTGCTCAAAGTGCTCCTGTGTTTGCAGCAAATGATGCAGGAGGGAAGACTGAAGGAGCTGGGTTTGTTTAGCTCAGAGAAAAGAAGGCAAAGGATGCATCTCCTAGCAGTTTTCCAGAATCTAAATGTAGGTCATAGAGGTGTAACTTGGGACAAGTAACAGGATAAAAGCCAGTGGTGGCCAGCTGCAGGAAGACAAGTTCTGGCTGAACATGGGAACAATGAGGGTTCACAGAAAGTCATCAAGTATTGGGACAGGCACCCGTGCAGGCTGTGAATCTTCATCCTTAGAGACTTTGAAAATTCAACTGTATAAGGCCCTGAGCTACCTCATCTAACTTTTCCTTGCTGCAAGAAGGAGGCTGGACGAGGTGACCTGCAGAGTTCCCCAGCTAAAACTTCAGAATAACTGGCATGGAACAGCTTCATTATGCTTCAGTGAAGCTGGAAAGCAGTCAAATAGCAAGACCAAAGACTACAAATGAACTTGTTAAAGCTATTGCATAGTGATTTCTTTAAACTCCAAATACTCCATACAAAGAACTTCAAGCGTGGTCACACTTGAAGTCTGTTCTTGGTCTACATTCTGCAGCACATCTTACCTGCATGCGGATGCAGGCTGGCTCCTGACAAACTCAGTGCTCCAGGCACAGGGACAAACACCTGCAACATTTGACAGTCAAGTCACATTTGACACTTTAAGTCACACCAGATATTTCTCATGTACTCCATAATGATAATTACCTGGAACACTGAGGGTGATCTAGAGTACAGAGAGAACATTCAGAAATATTATTTTTGGCTGTGTGCAGAAATACCAAGAAAGATATGTTTAAGATTAACATAGAGCTTATAGAACTTGACACTAATCCTGTGGACTTTAAAATGGTTTCAACTTCAAATTATATAATTGCTTCACACAACATAACACTACAAAAAGCAGAACTGCTTGATAAGTTTTATGCTACCTGAAAACACCAAGATAACTTCACTACAAAAAGAAAATGCATTTTCTAACAGGTGATTCTAAACCCCACAGGAAACTCAGGTAGTGAATCCCAAAAGCCAAGGCACCAAAAAGACCACGTTCCATGGGTACCAATTATTCCATCCTTAACAACAATATTAAGTTGTAATTGCTGCATACAAATAGAAAGTATATGCCTATGTATTAGTGATATGTACTAGCACTATCAAACGCAATTTCTTTCCAGGAACATGGGTTCCAGCTTATCACTCTACAGGCAGACTGAGCAGAAGAGAAAGCAAAACATTTTCTGATGTATGCAATGACATCACTTACATTAAAAAAAAAAAAAAAAATCAAAAAACCTCACAATTTGTGCTCATGCTAAAGGCAATCTGCTGGAAGAATGATCTGCTCATGAGACAAATTTTAAGTCTTTAAAAGAACTGTACTTATCATTAAACTGCATGTCCCGTTTTGGAAAAAAAACCACAACTTTTTGGGGAAAAATAAAAATAAAAAAGAAGTAATCAAAAAAATTTAGGGCCTTTTTTTTTTCAAAAATTCAAACCAAATTCTCTCTCCCTCTCTATTTTAGAACTCTATACAACAATAAATTTTTTTCAGGTTTTGGAACTAAATNACATCGATAAGTAAATACACCTGTCGCCCTAAGAAGAAAAGCAAGCACTGCTTTTGCTATGTGAAAGACAGTGGAATGAGTTTTCCTGCATTAATAGCATTTTGCTTAATTGTTGGTGTCTTTAATTTTGCACAAACAGGATTTACAATAGGACCAAATATTGAAAAAGCTAGAAAAAGATGTAATGGAAAGAAAACTTTTAAAACTGCAAGTAGAAGACAGTTCTTCCCACTTAAGATATTTCATGCAACAACATGCAGACACATCCTGCAAGACAATCTGTAAAATTCTCTGAAACAGTAAAGAAACTGAAAAAACAATTATTATTGAAAAAGCAGCAGCTTTGAAATCTGCTTCAGAAACTGAACTAGGTAGAAAAAAAATCTTAAATACGGAGAAGTAAAAAAAGAGTAAG
Organism: Drymodes brunneopygia; assembly: GCA_013400955.1. NCBI lineage: Eukaryota > Metazoa > Chordata > Aves > Passeriformes > Petroicidae > Drymodes > Drymodes brunneopygia. Next base: position 378,638 of record VZTZ01014076.1, read on the forward strand.
AAAATGCTTCCCATGGAAGTTCTCCTTTTAAATCTCTAGAATACATTTCTGGAATTTCACACACAGGCTTTGCTATGCCCACTAAATGTATAAGTGAACAGAAGCCTCACGATTAAACCTCACAGAATTTTTAAGTAAACAGCATTCAATGATTCAGATTTGTGACCAGTTCTGCCAGCCAACACACTCATCGGTGTTAAAGTTACCTTGAAAACGTGCCAAAAAGACATCCTTTAAGAATACAACTCTTTCTCTGAAGATTATAGACTTACTGCAAATTTCAAGAAGTAAGTGCTCCTTGCACCAGGAATGTCCTGGAGTATGCTGCTCAAAAATGAAAAAGGCACATTCATGAAATATTTACAGCCAGGACAAAGAGGAAAAGTTCCACATCGTACGGAATTCATCAATGTGCGTGCTTTAGAAATGTTTCAATGAAACAAAATGACAACTGTAGCAGTTCTCCCAACCAAAAGACTTCTACCTACACAACAATATGAAAACACTCCCTAAATACTGGTTCTCTAAATGGGGATACAGTAAGACTTCAGAAGAGACCAATATTCCTCACATAGCCTTACCTCCCACCAGTCCCAAAAGAACAAGTATGTGGTTTATTTTATTTTTAACATGTAATGTGATCTAATTCTCTTTTTTCTTTACTTTTAAGCTATCATATTTTTGTAGTCACTCAATACATGGTTTTTGCATTTAACTGGGCCTGAGTACAAAAAGGGACCATTTGTCTGCATCCAAAAGCATATGAGAGGAGACAGACTAGCTCTATTTCTCTCCGTTTCCTCATTAGGCATGCCACTTCTTGAGCTGAAATGAGGCAGGGGGAATCTTAATTTGCCTAAGATGTCATCATTGTATGCTCAAATTTTGTTGAGAAATTGGAAAGTGACATTACAGGGCAGATAATAACTTATTTCATATGGTCTCTAGCAATGACCAAAGTGTCTGTAGAATTTAGCAGATTCCTACAAAACCTACAAAACTCAGCTATTCAGTTTCTTGAACTTACCTTCTCTATCTCATTCCATTTATCTTATTTTCTCCAATCACTGATACAGTATCTAATTTAACACCTACCACCATAAATATTTACTGCCAGCAATTGTTGCAACATGATAAATTGTGGAGTAATTGTACACTGCCACAAACTTTATGACTCTCTAGGCAATATCAGGAAAGATCAATAAATGAGTGATCACAGGACTTAGTAAAGGCACAGCAAATACATAGAACTGGGTTGGAGAAAGATGAAAATGGCTATAATAATATTGAGTAACAAAGATTCTCTTTGTTCAGAGGACTTTATGTTGATGGTGGCTGGGGAAGTCGTTGAGATTGGCCATATTAAATTAAATCGTATGCAATCCCAACCAGAAATTCTATCACTCTCTGGACTCTTCTCCTTTCCTACACAATGCCCAGCTAGCTGGCAGTAAAGCAGATTTATAGAATAAAAACAAACTGCTATTATTCTTCCTGACTCTTGTTTTCTTCTGATTATCTTCTGAAAGCTTTGTAATAGAGCCAAAGGTAATTTATAACCAAATTTAAATGAAGTGAATAACAAGCAACTGCAAAGTGTTAGATTTCTTTACAGGGTAGCACTCCAAAGAGCAGACAAAACAAGCTGGCCTAGGGAGGCAGCAATAGTAAATTATGCTTCATTAAATGCATGAAGGCTTTAACTCTGTTCAATAAGCTTTTGTTAAATTTCTGCTTCCTTGAAATTAAAATGGTCATAAAAAAGGAAAAGTGAGGTAACTTTAAAGGATTATAGCAGGAAGGCACCTGTTGTCCCACAGACATTGAGTGCATTCATCCTCTGTTAGTGAAAGGGCTGAGAAAAGTGATGGAAATGCCAATTTTGAAGCACTAGAAACTATAGAGCTCTTCAAGCTGGCCTTCAGTGGGATGGTCAAAGAGGGTTAATGATTCATTCTTTGAGTATGCTTCCCCAAAACTCATGCTGTGATTATTGCTCCCAGCATCAGAACAGCAAAAAAACCCCAAAGCATTTTCACCAAATTTTATGCTACAGATGAGAGAAGAAATAAACCTGCCAACACATCCATACAGTAGTCTACAAAAGGATTCATGTTCTCTACTTTTGAATGCCTATTTCTTCCAATAGTTCATATTTCCATCATCAAAAAAAAAATTATCCTGTGTAATGGATAAGAATGGTATTGATTTTTACACTGTTAATTACTTTAGATCAAATTGTATTTAAAGAGTATCTTTTCCTTGTTCAGTAAAATTTGGCACAATAACACGGGAAGATTCAGAAAAATAAAAATTACTGGGTTAACAAATAATGTCTTCTAAACTGCATCACTGTTAGACAAAGTGATTTAGCCATGTTGCAGTTCTTTCAAGGCACAAAAATCAGTCTCATCTAGAATTACCAAAATATCTTATTTGCCCAACCTGTGCATTATTTTTTTTTTTTTTTTAGAAACAACTATAGAATCACAGATTAGTTAGAGTTAGAAGGGACTTCCAAAATCATCTAGTTCCAACCCTTCTGCCATGGGCAGAGACACCTTCAACTAGACCAGGTGGCTCAGAGCCCCATCTAGCCTGGCCTTGAACACTTACAGGGATGGGGCACCCACAACTTCTCTGAAGAACCTGTTCTTCACAGGTCACTCACAACAAAGAATTTATTCCTTATATCTA
>VZTZ01014077.1:0-121316 GCA_013400955.1 Drymodes brunneopygia
CCAGAGAGGACCCAAATCACTGCAAAGTGTTGGGACCTGGCCAGGCCTATTGTGCCATGGTCAGCCCTGCTCAGTGGCCTCAGGAGGGTCTCTGAATGTGGCACTGAGATGACAACAGGCCCTGCAGCTGCTCCCACCACCGTGACAGACACTGTGGCTGCTCCAATGCTAGTGGCAGGCACTGCCACTGAAACCTCTGAAGCAGAATCAACAGGGGACAGGTCAGGGGGCCCTGCAGAAAAGCAGAAAAGTACATGAAAATCACCTTGTAAAAAAGCTTTAGCAAAAACAGTCAAGGAGGACAAAGAGGAGGAAGAAGCAGAGCCATCACAAGGGTGATTTTCAGGGCCATCATCAAGGCTATCACTGGAACCAGAAGAGGAGACAGAAGAGACAACCACAACTCAATCCGTGTCTCTGGGTGAGGTACAGGAGACAAGAAAAGATTTCAGCCATCATCCATGTAAGCATTTTAGTGCCTGGCTGCTCCAGTGCTGAGACAATGGAGACAATAATGTGGAGTTAGAGGGTAAGGAAGCCAGGCAGCTGGGATCACTCACAAAGAAGCCAGGTATTGACCAAAAAAATGGGGAAAAACAACACAAGTCCTTAGTCTCTGGAGGAGATTAATATCAAATGTGAGGGAAAGGTATTCCTATAAAGATGATATTTTATGTAACTGAGACAAATGGACTATGATAGAGAAAGGTATTCAATACCTGAGGGAAATGAAATATGAGAGAGAAAGGAAATATTTTGACCCAGACACAGTGCAGCTCCCTGCAGATCCAGATGACCTCTTATATCAATGACCTTTGTGGAGGAAATTTATACAGAGTGCACCAACAGTACATGCCGACCCCTTGGCAACAATTTTTTGGGAAGGTGATGCGCCACCAACAGTAAGTGACATGATTTGGCAACTCTGGGAACATGAGGAGAGTATTTCTTCCTCCATCATTGCAGCTGTGGGGAAACTGATAGATAAACTGACAGCTAAACTGGCTCGTGAGTTCCAGCAATTCAGAGAGAATATGTCCTGCTCCCCACCTGTACAGGCCCATACTTCAACAGCTGACAGCAGGTGTCCTTTTGCTCAAGAGAGAGGATGTCGAAGGTACACACCACAGGGTACCCTGTGGCTTTACCTGTGGGACCACAGAGAGGATATGAAGGAACGGGATCAACAACCTACCTTGATCCTAGATGCACAGGTGCAGGAATTGCAGGGAAAAACAGCCACAAATGGGTTTTTTGTCCAGGCAGGTTGCTGCTCTGGTCTCCAATGGACAGTTTTCCAGGAAAAAGGGAAGCTTTTGAGACTTAGAAAGATTGAGGCATATTGCTCTTGCAGAACAAAAAACAAACCAAACCTAACAGCCAATCAACCAAGCAACCAAACAAAACTCCCAAATACAATAATCAAATTCTTAGCACAGGACATCTGTTATCCTCCTACTTATTTTGTAGAAAGTACAAGGAGGTTGTATGAAAAGAAAATGAATAGGTAATAAAACAGCAATTGTCCTGTTGCATAACAACTGTTCATGATCACTTGACATGAAGGCAATTTATCACTTGATAGAGTGGAGTCATCTAGCACATTCCAGCAGTGTCTTGCAAAAGCAAAACCATAGAAGCTTTCTACCATATCTAATCTAGTTCCTACTTCTAGTTGTAGTATTTTGGCTAACTGGTTGGGCACAGTGTCCAACCACTTCTGATTTTCCTCATGTGTTAGTCAAATGCTTATGGGCAATAGCACAGACAGATACAACCTAATGGTTAGATTTTGTTTGCTGATTTTGAGAAGAATCAAATCTTGTACTTCTGGCCATGATTTCACAGAAATGCCAAACAAGTTAGGCCACAATGTCTGACTAGAGAAACAAATCTCAACCTTCTTCACACTGCTGTTTCTAAGAGCAACACTGAAGTGAAAGATTTTGGCTACTTTCAATACACATCATTTGGATGTGTATTGCAAGTAGCCAAATTTTCATCTAAAGACTCTTTGACCACATGCAATTTGCAACCATACATCAGGGCTGTGAAGGTTCATCTGGTATGAAATGAGGTCCTAGCATTTTAGTCTTGTAGAGGAATAAATATAGATCTGTAATCTATGTATGCATCCTTCTGCAGACTCTTAGGAACTACCAAGTACATAAATATAAATTCAGTACCTCTCTTCATGTAATTCTCAGCCCTGTTGTGGCAGGAAAGGCCCTGATAACTCATTGCTGAATTTGTGCCCCACCGCAGTAGGCACCTAGCTGTGGTGGTTGTTCTGAGTGGGCAGCCTCTTGGAGGGACACAAGCACACACTCCTGTCCCAAAAGCTGGTCAACACACTTCCCTGTAGAGCTTCTCTCCAGATCATAGTAGGACAATCTTGGTTAAAGATGCATCTGCCTTAGGTACCTCAGTTAACTGTAAAAAAATTAGCTAGGTTGTAATACCACTTCTTCTTTCCCTTGGTCTGAAAACTGCAAAATACGTTTCTCTGAGGTATTGAAAATCCTAACCTAAATTACGCAAAATACAAACTCTAGCTGAGGTACTGGCAATGGCTTCCTCTCCTGCTTCTCACTAATGACCACTTCATCTGGCAGTAGAGCAGGAGATTTTTAGAAGTAGGTTGGTTGCAAAGGAAATACAGGTTGCCAGGACACAGCTACCCTTCTGAGATTTGCAAACATATAGTTATATGTACCTCCATCCTCTTGGCATATAGCCTTGTTCAGTTTTCAAAGACAAAGTTAGAATTGTGTCAAGATGGAGAGTATATACGTATATAATTTCAGGTAAAGTATATTATGGGAATGTTGCTCAAATAATAATGCTTTGTATAGACAGGAAGTTTTCAACTTAAATAAAGTTTAATAGAAATCCAAACAACCTTAATCCTTTTTTGTAGGTATACTTAAAAGTGTCCATGAAATAATGCTTAGTTACTGATTTTAATGGCTTTTCCTTTTTTTTTTTTTAATGCAGTGAGTCATATTCTGCAATAAATATAAGGCATAACTCTTAGTCATTAGCAACTAATTTTTTTCTTGAGTGATTCAACATCCCCAGAACAACTGTGACTACATAAACCACTGCTCTGAAACTGGTCCCTCTGGAGTGATCTTCCTTCATTGATGGAGTTCTTTTTTCTAGAGAGAACAGAATAGATGGATGCTAGGATTATTAAGAAGCAGTCTAATCTCTCTAACAGCTCTCACAAACCATTCATCTGGTTCAGAATATGAAGGATACTCAATTATTCAATGAAAAGGTTAAGCTTGTGGTAATTATGCATAGTCAGTAATGAAATGTACTTCCCCTGGGTATTTTTTTAAAAGGATGCAGGCTGACAGATGTTTACCACATCCTTTCTGGCAATGTTTTCTGAGGTTTTAGTTTGCGACACTGTTTATGCTTATTTTCAAAATGCAGTTCATTGTCTTTAATGCTTCACTGAAGTTGTAACTGGGTGACAGTGAAGCAAGTCAGCCACAAAAATCTGTGTGCATCCAAGCCAAGGCAGTGCTACTCATACCATTTCTGTGTATGTGTGTATATCCTGCTGCATAAGAAGGGTCAGGGAAGAGCCTACCTAACTGCTGGCTCCACACTTTCATCCCTCCTTACATCTATTCATCTCTTTTCTTTCAATGTAACACTTCTCTTGCTAAGTATTTTGTACATAGCCATAAACTATCGTACATATGTAGGAGCTTGTAACTGTATTGCTGGTGACATATTTGGCTGTGGTGCTTGGATGTGAGCTGGCTTTTGTCTTAGTAATTACTGAAGGTTTGTTCTGTTAATAAGATCTTACTTATCTAAAATGATAAATAGCTTGGCTCAAGACATCCTCTACCTTTAACCAAAACTATTTCTATCAACATCTTGCCTTGAGTATCAATGCTTTTGGTGAATAAATACTAACTCATCATGCTATGTCAGTGTGAAGAGACCACACAGAGGTTTCACTGCAGGACTGAACTTCACCCATGGCATTGAGGTCTCTGCTGGGGAGAAGAATAATGTCCCAGTGCCCTCATTGCCATGAGCAGGGGACACAAAGAAAACTAACTCAGAGTATCAGAGAACTGCTGTGGGCTCTCTGCCAAGAGCAAGAGTGATTTGCAAAGCTTGGTCCTTTGAGCAGTGCTGTTTCAATCATTTGCATCCAGAGGCCACACCTGTGGTCTTTTCTCCAGGCTACAGGGCTGTATTGAGCAGCTCTCAGTTCATGTTTGGGTGGCTGGGGGCATTAACAACACCATGCAAATCAACTGAGTCAAAAAAGAAGGTGGCAAAGAGTTATATTTAACACAAATGTTTTCCAGAGACAGTGCCCAGGGATCTGCTTTGTGCTTCACAGGTTCCCTCTGAATCAGAAGGCCATCAGTTGGGCAGGAGGGTGGCTTTCCCCAGATGTGTCCAAGGTTTTTGAATAAACCTCATGGATAAAGAAAGGGTTTTAGCCAGAAGCAAAAGGTTAAAATTAATACCTTTACTGAAATATGGATCATTCAGGGATAGGAAGGACAGATTTAAAGAAGAATACAACACCTGTTTGCGTAACTGTTAAATGCTCCCTTTATCTGATTTGTGTCTTTAAAGGCACAGAGAAGAAGAGTGTGCAAAAATAAGTTCTAAATTTGGGTAAGTGCTTCGTAGGCAGAGAGTTGAAGTCTCCTGAAGCTGATATGAACTACAGATACATATAATCATGTTTTTTATTGCTTCTTACTGATCTTTAACACTTTCTAAACTGTTGTCTTTGTTTTGACTGTGTATTTGTCACTTCATCTGTGTTAATGCTGGTTCCCAAGTGACAGGGCTACCTGTCTGCTTTCCAGTGCTCCGATATTTTTTTATTTGCCTATGAAAAGAAATACAGCATTCCTCCATTTGCTGCACAGAAGCTGTCAATGGACAGATGCCTGTGCTGCAAGTATTTTAGGGTAACTAGTGTTATCCAGAAGTACCATGACCTACAACAAGACACTGGGCAGTGTGGCTGAAGCCTAAGGGCTCGACAGTTCTGAAAATAAAACCCTACTCTCTCTGTCCACTGTCCTGAGCTTTCATGAACTGAGAGCAAATCTGCAATATAGTGTCTGATTGCCAGTGTACACAGGGCCAATCAGAGTCTGGAGTTAGTGGGAATGGATGTGAGGCCTCTTAGTGTTCACAGAAAGCCATACAAGTAAGAAAAGAAAAACATGTATGATGAATTCAAGGCAATCCCTGGACTGTGGGCTTGGAAAGTTGGGTGGTTTAAGAGACTTTATAGAGTGCTTTCATTTAAGTAACACCACTTGTGCTGCCTTAATATTTGCAAGTATTTGCTCTGAGGACTGGTCACGAAGGTCCTTGGTGTCATTTGTTGCAGACTAACTAATTTGTTTTAGTACTCATTAAAACAAAGAGAAAAGAGTTCAATTAGAGCATCACATCAAACTGCTGATGTTTTTTCTTATTTCCTATGGAATTTTTTCAGCGGGAAATGTCTTTCTCACAGTGTTTTAAGAACATTTGTTGTGGAGCAATGAACTTACTATGTGTGATTTGTTTTCTGTTCTGCCATTGTATCCCTGTAATCACTTAATGTTTATATTGCAGTAATGCCCATACCCTCCATGGAAACTGAGGTTGGCATTGCAATAGGAAAAAAGCAGGGACTCAACCTTTGTCTTGAAAGACTGGTGAACCAGTTTTTGTTCACTTTTTTCCATCTTGTAAAAAAAAAGGTTTTTGGGAGCTCAGATGACAAATGCAGGAGGGTGGACTGTTTGTGCCTCAAAGGTGCATTGTGCCTCAGCCATGGGACAGTCAAGGAAGGCCAGAATACAATTATAACTAGAACTTCCTAAAGGTCTACTGCCAATATAAATGCCCAGATGTTGTAATAAGTATGCAATGAGAACATACCTAGGAGGAGACATAAACTGAGAGAGGTATTTAAATGCATGTTATTGTTTGGGTTTTTTTTCCATGAAAACTATGAAATATGAAATTGGACTCTATTCTACAATAAGGCTGAGGTCAAAGGAATTATGCTGTTGCAAAACACAGGATGTGGTTCACAGGCAAAGGAAGAAATCTCTGGAAATGGAGTACTACATGAGAAAGATCAGCAGCTATGTGTCTGAAATTCACCATGATCTTACTCTCTCTTTAATTGATGATATGCCTTGCCATCTCAGTTCTGGTAAAGCATACAGATGTTTACACATAACCCATGCTGCTGCAGCTGCAGCAGTAGAAAGCACCATCATAATGCACCAAATTAAAGATGAGAGGAAGAGGACCCTCACCTAAACAAGAAGTTGATAGCTTCCTTTAGCTTGCAGCACATTGGAAAGCAGCAGAACTCTCTTCAACAGATGTTGCAAGCTGGCAGTGGAAGACTTATTTAAATAAGCAAGAAAAAGATTTGAATGTAAAAAAAAAAAAAGCCAATGCAGTTTATTGAAAAACTGGAGTGTTGCATCATCACGTATAACAATGTATAAAAATAGAGAACAAAATGCTAGAGAACAAAGCCGTGCTCAGCTGGAAACTCTTTTTGCAGTTCATGCACACTTCACAGATATAATAATCCTGTGTCGTGACTTGGATGCCATATTTGAAAGGGTGAGGATCAAGTTTGAGGTATCACTAATAAAAGACTAGCTCAAACTCTCACCTAGAGGTTTAAGAAAATTAAACTAAACTACTTGCTGCCTAGGTAATTAATTTCCCCCATTTACAAAGGCCCCACTCAGTTACTTCAGCAGTGTCTTTTTTCTCCAACTATTTCATTTCTTTCTTAATACTCCCTGTAGCACCAAATCCCTTTCTCTCTTAAGTCCTCTGAAGACTTCTAAATGTATTTTATTTTTGTTTAGTTGATTTTCTTTTTCTTTTCAGGCCTCAAGGCAAGGAGCTTTTCCCCAGACAGGGAACCACTAACGCGGGGCACATGTGCACATCTGCTGGTGGCCCTGTGAACTTCCCACTGCTCCCGATGTACCTCTATGCTTTTCCTTTGTTAGAAGTGCATCCTGACCCAGCTCAGCGGCTTCTGAAAAATAAACAAGTTTTGGATCTGGCTTTTGGTTCCTTTCAGCTGTGTCTTTCTCTCTGCCAGATGTGGACAGAGGTCCTCTCCTACAGGGTGAGCTGGTGGGGAGAGGAGGAGGGCGTGAGAGAATGAGCTCTTTTCTCTCTCTTAGTCCCACACAGGTCTTTTTTTGGCTGCCTATTTACAGAGATGTACAGAGTCTGAAATATTTTAAAAGTTTGAAAAACTTTTGAACATTTCCCCTTGTTTTGATTATTCAACTTATGTGTGTCATGTTAGTTCAGAATGCAAAGTCATGAGAGCCGGGATTTTCAGGCAAAGATAAGGAGACTTCAGACAAAGCGTCTGTGCACAGCCCGGAGCAGCAGAAACTACCATCCAGTGACTTAGCCTCAGATTAAATCTTTACAAAACAAACTTTGCAAACATGCATGCAACCGCAGCCTTACTACCAGTTTGGCTACAAATCTCTTCTGTTCCCAGGAGCATTAGCAGAGGAAGTTTCCCTGGGACCAACAGATGAGGCAGCACGGCAAAGTAAGTGCAAAGAAAGCAGAGGTGGTAGGGGTGGAAATACCAGGGTATGTCCGAACTTTTAAAGAAAACAGAAAATGAGGACCTCCGGGATTGCTATTTTTCACAGAGCCTGGGAGAGCTGGACTTTGTTGGAAAACATGGGAAATTTTAAAAAGGGACTTGTTTGGTTGGAGTGGCTAAACCTGAAGCCCCATTATGCTAGACCACAAATGGCTGGGATGCTAGTTATTTTATGGCTGCCTGAGGCAAATCTGTTGCTGTATCTAATTTCAGTGTAGTGGTGCCACAACAGCTTAAGGGCTATGCAAATTTTCCTTGCATTCAGATTTCACCAGTGGAGCAGCAATAGTGAATATAGTGACTATATGGATATTTCTTTAAGTTTCAGCTTTCTTGGCAATAGCTTAGCTATAGAACTGACACACACACAAAAAACCAAGCAGTTGAGTTATGAGTAAAAAGCATGTGATTTATTTATGTCACTGAAAGTATCAAGAGAATTGGGACAGGGAGGTTAAAAAGTCCAGGCTGGTGTTTCTTAGAAAGGACACAGGGACACAGGAACATTGAGCCCTATTTTAAGATAAAGAGGTAAAGGCAGCCTGGAGGAGAAAGGTTCTTTTGAAGTTGTTGACATGTTAGATGATGCTGTGCTGCAGGGAGGTAACTGTAACATAGTGACTTCTTCAGGGATGTTTACTTTTACTTCAAGTCAGTGAGGCTGTTACTGTCGTAATCTCCATTAAATGTGGGCTTGGGGGTATTTCAATGCTACCAGCCTCTGCAATTGTACTGAAGTTTCCCCTGCTAATACTGCTTTTTTTGGTAAAAGTCTTAGCCCCATCAGTCAGGTTATTATAGGGTCTTTACAGATCTAGCTTTAAAAAAAAAATCACAGTTTTAACCCATATGATTACTTGGAATCCAATCAAAGTGCATGCGAAATGTTAAAGAATGGCAGGAAAATAAAAGCAGTACAACATCCATCAAATGCTTTTCAAACCCCACAGTTTTAAAGCTGATCTCTGGGTTATTCTGGGCATGACTCATGATTTCTGTATGTCTGGGGTTAGCTATAGCACATCTTGATTTACTGCTTTCTCTAATCTGTGTATCTACACTAGGCTACATCTAGGCCATCTGGCTATCATCACAGTGGGAAGATCATCCACAGCTATATAATTTTGTGCTTTGCTCCTCAGTGTGCTCCCTAGACTCTATGAGCTCAGCATTGTGCATGGCCATCCAGAGCACCTCACAAGGGCCAAAATGAAAATAAGGACTAGGGTATTTCCCACTAATGAATCCTCTTGCCGTGACAATCTGGGATAGAATGGATTTGTGTGCACTTGGTTGCACTTGTGCAGCCCAGGGGCCATTTTTTTCAAAATCTGCATGGCATCAGGGAAATTTCTTGTTTCCTCACCCCTGCTCTGTGCTGACCCAGGCCCAACATCTTCCCTGGGGCAAGAGCTCTGCCTCTCTGGTGGCTTTCTCCTCCCCTCCATAGGGGTTCATGGGGAAGGTAAACTTGGCTGACATTTAGGTAGCCAGCGTGTCTGTAAAAACACGGTCACCCTTGGGGCAGCTGCACCAGAAAGGTCGATGGAGATGGGAATCAGGCACTAACTGCATCCTACCTGCACATTGTTGTGATAATAGTCTGTTCTTCTCTTATACAGACTGCAAAGCACTTCAGTTTTCCCTGGGTAAAAAGACACTACTTGAACATTAGCTACAGTCTCCTGGAAGGCTGTGTCCAGAAAACAAAAGAAGATCCTTCATAAACTCTGGCATCTGCTGATTCCAGGAGTCAGGTTCATTGTTAGAGCAGATACACAGTCCCAGGAGCAGAGGGATGAGCATCCCACAGCACCTGGCTGCAAGGAGCACACCACACTGTCCCACACTGAGCTGAGGACGGGGTCTTCCATCGAAATGCCTGATGTTCCAAGAGGAAGTGAGGCAAAAACAAAGCTGCATGCTCTGTCCCATGTTTCACGCAGCAGCCTGCCTTGGCTGCTGCTCATACTGTCTGTGAACATATGCAATGGGCATGGCCTGGGGTTGTGTAACAATGATAAAAGCAGAGATAACTCCTGGATCTTTGAGTGTTGCCAGACTCATGTACAGGAGCAGGGCAAAATGTCTATTTGGTTTTCTGGGACTGGAGAAGAAAATGGCTTAGGATTGCAAACTGTGTTTTTTCAGTGGGAGTCAATCTACAATATAGAAGTATCAATAAAGTATTGAAAGGCTAGGTTCAACTCTAGCTAATTATTAAATAAAAAAGTTTCTCTTGATGATTGAGTACCTTAACAGATAGTCATGTGCTTTGGGGATACTTTGGTGGGGGTTCCTGAAATAAAGGCATAATTTCGCAAAACAGGTAATGGAGAGAGGCAGAGACATCTGAAGACCTCTAGTGTGTACTGAGATCAAGAAGAGATATGAAGAGCTGTTACCTCTTTGGATCTAGGCTGAGTGAGGAGAGAGTGGGTTCCCCTGTGCCTGCAGTGGCAGCCCCTGGGTGGGTTCAACAAAATGGTGGCAGAGCCTCAGTGTCTCCAGCACCCAGTATTTTCTGCTCCAAGCAGGGTATTGGCTGACTCAGTCTAAAACAGGCATTAACAAGATGTGTTTCATTTACCTTCTACAAAGTCCTCAGCATTCAATGTCATTTTTCTGTCCTTCATAAACAATTACTCTTTAATTTCTGACCATGAGTACAGATTATGACTTGGTGGGTTTTTTTCTCTAATGTTCCTTGTGATTCCAGCTGAGGAATGTTTTTGCTTTGGAGGCACGTAATTGTGTACTGCAAAGCCCAGTTGTCCCAAGCAGACACACAGCAAAAGAACAGCCACCTGGCATCAGTGGAAACATCAAGAATAAAGTAAGATGTGTCTTGGGACTTGTGAGGGCTGGAGAGAGGCCAATTGCGGACAGAGGGACTGTGTGAACTTGAACATCAACCCATGTCCTTCTTTTATTTTTTTATTTCTTTGGTTGTTTTTAAGGAAATGTGGGCTGAGGCTTCAAAATACAACAGAAGATGCACTTTGGTCTGAAGTAGAAGGGTCTTGAGAATAACTGAGTATGTTGAATATATTATGAAGTGCTAAGTTTCTTTTTGTGTACTGTATTTCAGGGAGCTATAATAAGAATAAAATACGTAATTTCAACCAAAACAAAAGGTGAATAAAAAGCTGTTCATAAAATTCAGATGGTCTGGGCAGAAAGGAATGGACAAGGCCTTTTGAAGAAGAGAGAAGGAGTGAAAAATGTGCAATGTTTCAAAGACAGGGAAAATTTTTCAAGGCTTCTGGAAAAACACCAGTTTTAGCCAGTTTGGCACTAAATAACAAAGGGCTTTCAGGTCATATTTTTCTGAAGGAGGCAGAAAGCCATCCGCTGGAAAGCTGTTCCTGGATGTTGGGTCCCCTGTGTGTCCTGGAAAACATGACTTTATTTTTTCATGTAAATAGAGGGACTTTTTAGTGCCCGAAAAGTCCCGTGTCCTTTCACCAATTATTCTTTTTAATTCAAATAAGTTCCAAACCTCAAATGCTGAGCTAGTCAGGAAAGCCAAGAAAAGTAACATTGATGTTTCACAGTTATTGTGCTGCAGTTAAGAGGGAAAAGTACCCAAGAGTTGTTGAATGTATGACAGTAGGGAAGAAAAGCATGTGTAGTTAAGTGATGCCTTGGGCACCTCCTCTCCCTCTCTGCATTTTTGGATGCAGATGCTGTGCACCAATCTGGGGCGCAGATCCTGCCTCGAGCCATGGCCTGAGCCCAGGGAGCTGCCACTTGTGCTGAGACATGCTATGCAATGAGGATATTTTAGCTGAGGAGTACTGACAGTGGAGGCAGCCACTGGTTACACCAGTTTGCTATTTCTCCCCATTCTCCTGGGAAATTTGAAAAGCAGCTCCCAGCAACCTTACTGCTCAACTTGCACCATTTCCCAAGGCAGGGTTTAGCCGTGCATGCCTGGCTGGCTGCTGGCAATGGTTTTCCTCAATTATTGCTGACTTGGATAATTCCAGCCTTGGGTCAGGCAAATGGGTTCATAACCATGTTTGAACAGTAATGTTATGTACCTTTTTCCAAACCTTACTATCTCCCTATTAGCCTCGACAGTCTAACACTTTAAGAAATACCTTGATTTTAATAATATCATTTTAAATTCAGTCTCACTTTAGCATCTGGTACCATTTCTTGTTGGCAGATCTTCTCTAATTTAGGTAAGTAAAATTTTGTAAAAAGTGTCTCTACTCCCATGTAAAGAACAGTGCATTAATTGGCCCCTCTGGATACATTTTTTTCTGCTTCTAAAACTCTTTTCTACTTCCTTCATATCCACATACCTCCACATTACTCTATTTCATTTGCTATTTCCATAATTCATTTTAAATTTCTCTGACATGCAGTTTCATTTGGGAGGTTTTCTTGTGCAAGACTGGGTGTGATGCAGATAGAAAATTCCTGTGCAGGTTCCATTAATACATACTTTAAAATATTGTCCATCTGAGGCATGAAATACTGTGTTTAGTTTTCATGACAGCTAAGAAGGGAGAAAATATCATGAGGCAGAACAATGGTAGATGCACTAACACATGGTGAGAATAAGATGGTTGACACCCTACATAATGTGTTTGATATTGCTGATTCTTAATACTTGAGCCTACGTATTGGTCTCTGTAGGAAGGATGGGGAAAGCTGGAATAAATACAGTCTCATTACTTTAAAACAATTGCAAACTATTTTCAGAAATGCACAGCAAAAAATGACCACTTTGTGGAAGTCTGTGCTACATTATATTTTTTGTGAAAGCCATCACAAGGAGGAGTTTTTGCAACAGGATGGTGACGATGGCAAGTACTGGTATCAGTTTAAAAGAAACAAAACAAAACTGAGTGATCCACTTTTTAAAGATGTTGAATGTTTTGTGCTACAAAATCCATGTGAGGTTTTTTCCTGCTGGAAGCTTTTGTGAGAATTTCTCATTCTTGGATCTTTGATTGAGAGTTTAATGCAGAAAATCACTTCCTCCTGTGGTACACACTAATAAAAACACAGTAAGGATTTGATGAAGGAAAATGAATGATTTTAGCAACAGAGGGCTTGACTCTGGAGGTCTCTTCACTTTATGCGATTGTCCACACTGCTGCAAAAATGATGTACCGTTGTTCTTACTGGCATTGATGTATGCAAGCTCAGCACTGGGGAACTTAGCACGCAGTGATCCAGAATAATATGAGAGGAGTATGCAGGTATTTGCTGGTTTGTAAACAGGGCTGATACTTTAGTCTTCACATGGTGTCTAGACAGCAGCAATTAGTAGTAATTAGTAAGTACATCTGCTGTCTGCTTAGTCCATTGCAGCTCACGGGCTGTGGAAGTAAGGGATCAAAGAGTTTTACCTCAACAGCAATACTCCGTAAAATAGAGTCTTGCATTAGATTCCCATATGTTGAGTGCCCACTTTGCTCTGATGCTCTGGTTTAGAGTTTTTGAGATGCTTGTTTCCCTGCTCAGGGAAACAAGTCTGGTAAATAAAACTGATAGACTAATAGTAAACACTTAGCCTTGTAGAAATAATAATAAACAAAAAAAAGTTTTGAACTGGATTCCTGTCATGTAAAAAAAAATGCTGCTTCTAGGTAAGACCCAATTCAGTAGGTCAGAGCTTTACAAAACATACTTCAAGGTATATATTCATGGCTCTGCTGGGTACTTGAATCTGGCTTTTATTGGGCTTGACTTTTGAAGTCAAGAAAAGAAGGCAGCTTTTGTCATGCCTTCTTGCCACCATCTAGGTGCTAACTGGCCCTGCCTTGTCTCAGGGCAGAAGGGAGGTGGCAATATTGCAGTATCTGTTTCTGTGTCAGAAACAGAGCAATTAAACACTGGACTCTCTGCTCTGGCAATTGTAGGTTCCCTGACACCTGAGAACAGCCCTATGCATGACCATCCAAGTAGAAAATCACTGCTAAACAGCTGAGGAAAATGCTGGTGTCTACTGTTCATGTGAAGAGAGGAGTGTAAACAGAAATTATTGTTGGTTGGATTGGTTGGTTTTTCCCCCTATTTGCTTTCAGATGTCTGAATGACACCCACAGGGGCACTGCTGCTAGTGGCTCACACGCTTCTGATAGCATCTACTTGTAACATGGTTGCTGCCAACCACACCGAGTAGCTGCAAGATTAAACCAGCCTTAGTCACAAAGCCTGTCAGTTGTGCCACATGTGATGAGCAGCATCACAACTGTGGAAGAGGGGTGGCCAAGAGCCTTAGAAACCTCCTGGATTTTTCTTTGACACACCTATCTCTTCATTTCTCTCCCCTAAGACAAGAGCTTGTGCTTCTGGGAACTTCTTGAATACCTGTCTGTTGTCGGCCCTTGCAAGTAATGATTCTTTTGTGTATAAGAGGTGGAAGATCTGGGTGTCTTTAAAACCAAATAATTTTATAGTCAGTAATTGTATTCATTCATAAAAAAACAGGAACTCTCTATTCAGGGAAAGCATCCTGTCTTCTAGGCTACAGAATGTTATTTCTCAGACTTTCCTAACAAATCCTCTATGAGGAGGAGAAGAGTATGGCTGTCCCATGATTTCCCTAAGACTGATGCCTTGGATCTGCTGTAGTATGAGGAGCTACCATATCACAGACTTTTTCTCTCTGTGTTCCTGCCACATGGCAGCTGTTTGAAGATGAGCATTTACTGGAATTTTAGCAAAAACTTCTGCTAGCTCTGTCTTCTCTCTGACAAATTGCTGTGGCCTAAGAAAGTTTTGCAGGGTTTAGGAAAATGATTGCACTTGAACCAAGGACTAAGTGTGTCCTTGCAGGAAACTTCATCCTATTAGCAGATTGCTCTGGAAAACCCAGAGAGCTGTAGTGCTAAGTGTAACACCGCTTTTTGAAAGCAGACAGGAACAAGAAAAGAAAACTGGGTAAGATTTTGCCAAACAATAAAGGTCTGGTTTATTGCTGATGTTTGGGTCAGTCAGTCTAATTGGCCTCAGGGAGTACGGTTTCTGAAACAGCTGCAGTCCATAATGTAAATCAATATTTTAACATCTCAGTTAAAGGGCCTCTATTGCATTAAATCTGCAACAAATATCAGATCCAAATTGTTATACACATTTGGGGATTCCCAAAGTGTCCAGAATGGATTTTCTGTTCTTCAGATAAACATCAAGCCAAATCTGTGATTGTTTTGTTGCTCTTATAAGGTGAAAGAGTCCAGAGAGCTAACCCACAATAGATTGATGAATCCCATTTAAAAAAAAAAAGTTTTGTATCGTATACAAACTGCAGTTTCCTAGCTGATTTCATGGCTAGGCTAATTCAGGTTGTAGAGCAGTAAAGCAGTCTCAAACTGAGACATGGGTCATGTGAAGCCATCAAAGTCTTCCGGTCTGACAGAGATTAAAACCCACTCATTCTGATCTTTGTTGTAATATTAATATCTAAGGACGTTTTTGCATCCCAGAGTATGACCGGAAAGTGAAAACCTCTGAAGGATAAATAAATGTATTTTCTCAGTCAAAGAAGCAGAGACAGTCCCCACAAGCATGTTTTCTGCTATTTGCCCTTTTCCTCTCATTTATATGCACAGGGATCAGAAGCAGAAAAAGTACTCTGTGGTGAAGCTGAGCTTACTTTCATTTACTTACTGAACATGAGAAAAGCTCATGTTCTAAACACTGACAGAGCTATATGAGATGGACTTTCAGTATAAAATCAGACAAGTCAATTTTACCCAAGACTTGAAAGTTCAGATGCAAAAAACAGTTATGTAAACTTTGGAATCATCAATGCCATTTAAAGAAGCAAACACTGGAGAGAAGTACTTCTAAATGAATTATTGTAATTTCTTTTTTTTACCAACCACTTCTTGGAAAATTTCTGTAAAACCCCTGAGTAAATTCTGAACAAAATAACTTGTTCAAGTGGTAAACATAAACAGACTTCAAAATTAAAAAGGAAAGGGTATTCTTCAAAGTATGTAGCACTGGAGACACAAGCATGCACAGGCTGGAAAATACATGGAGTAGGAGCATTATTTTGAGGTGTGTGAAGTGTCCTTTATCATTAATTTAATATTCATCACTATCTTTGTGGCTAATAAGGGATGATGACTGCCAATATCTCATTAAATTTAACCTTATTAGAGAATTTTGCTTCAAACACAATTTTGGCAGATTCCCCATTTTCTTACCACCCTATTCTCCTTATTTTCAAAGATACTCTTGGGGCTCCTTTATGGGTAGATGTGGATGATATTCTTCATTCTGTGTACTTGTGTTCTACTGTTTTCTTCCAAATAGAATTGAGCCCACATCCTTATCACTTGGTGTGCTTCAGTCTGATACTCTTCTCTCCCATCACTTCCAGTATCTCTTTATTTTCTGTCCCATGTTCTAAAATTTTGACACAATGCAAAATAAATGACTGGTCCAAATGGTTGCTTTGTGGCTTTCAACTTAGTAAAGCCTAACCATGGGCTGAGGCTTGCAGCTCATCAGATGCAAGTGTAGCTGGAAGGGGTATTCCCTTCCCTCAGTGGGCATTGCATGGCCAGAGCCACCCCATGTCCTGAGTGGCTGTAACAGGTCACAGCTGCTTTTGCAAGGTTTTTTTGTCTTCTTATATCTGATAAAAAAAAATCTCTGACTGTCAGTGAGAAAACTTAGGTTTTTTTCTGTGCTCCTTTCATCATTTAGCTCATTTTCATCATTTATGAGGCTGTTCTTTGTTGGACCAGGGGGATTCTGAATCTCATCATTCCATAAAAGAGCAGTAACTGCTTTTACAGTATGTACAAGTTAGCACTTCAGAGTGCAGACACTGAAGTTTGTAGTCTCTATAAATTATGTTTCCCATGAGCATCACTGTTGCTGCAAGGCTGGAAAGGGAGATGTATAGCAGCATTAATTTCTTGATAAGGTCCTACTTAGTGGCCTGTGAAAGATTCACGGAGTGAAGGTTGATATTTGATTTATATCACCCAGCATCACTGTTCATATTGCTCCAGAAGAAGCAAGGACAGTGGTTTTCTGTTCTATTTTTGGAAAGTTGGGACAAAAATCCCTGTGTGCATAGATGTTCCAAGGCCACCCCTTCCCTCAAATTTGAGCAGAAAAACAGCCCCACAGGGTCTGGGGCTTGCTTAAAGGGGTGGTGATCTGGTGCCAGTTCATAGTTCATATTTGGCAGTCCTAGGAAATTTTGGAAGAGATTTCTAGAAATCTGGAATTGCTACAGTTCAGATTGTCTAAAGAAGATTAATTCCTTAGCTGACATCAGGGATCACCACCTGCTGTGAGGAGGCTGTAAACTGTTGCAACTACACCATCCCCTTTGGTCTCTTGATTGTGCACTGTTTTTCAAAACGTAAGTGCAGCAAAACCTGCAAAATCTGGGATCTAGTTTTCATGGATTCAGGATTGATTGCTATATTTATAAAAGAAAGAAAATAGAACTAAAATTTTAATATCCCTCTGAAGGAAAGGGGAAAACCCCCAAACATTCCTATCCATCTGTGGAAGCATTCTATTTTATGTCTTTTTGCTTTCTCTTTGGGTCACTTACCCATCCCAGCACCTCCTCCAACGCAAGGTGATACATGAGAAATAGGACAAGGAATAATAAACTGCTTTTTCTGCACACTTTTACACCAAGTGTCTCATCAAATTATTTCTCCTGTGTGACCTGTGTCTTAGGGAAATCACAGCCCCCTGCTCTGCCTTTTTCTCAGGTCCACTACTATGTACATGGGAAACAGTCCCCTGTCCATGTCATCTTTTCACTACCATTAAGCTGAAATTAAAAATCTAATTATTTTGATCTTGTTATGGTTTTTTTTCCTCTAGGCTTCAGTTGCTTGCTACTACTTTTACAGGTTTTTGCCTTTAGCTTGACAAATTTTCAGGGACTAGCATTTCCCATTTCCATGTGAAGTTTATAGTTTCTGCAAACTAGCTTTAACAAAAATATCCCAGTTAAAGATGATGTGGGGAATTTTATTTAGTGGTTAAAGAATGGGATGTAGTTTCCCAGGGTTTCAGTTGGGTTGTCTTTCTTGAAGTGAAAGAAATTCACCTTGGTTCAATTTGGTGTCATTCAGTTGGTGTTATTCAATTTACCACAGAACTGCTTTGTTTCTGTATTGCACACATTTCTGCTTCCACTTGTCCTGTTGCAAAAGCCTGCTCCAAAAGCACCACAGTTGTGTTTATCTAACTGTAACTTACATGACTCTTATCTGATATTTGTGAAATATCTCCAGAACTCACTGGATATCAGACTTGGTAGAAGCATCACATTTTGAGAGACTAACTTTTTAAAGAAATTACTCAAATGGCTATTGTAATAAGCATGAGACTAAGGAAGCAGAATCCCAATGAAATAATTTTTCAATCAGACCTACTCTTTTCCTGTTGCATTGAAATGCTATGAAAATCCTGATAACGAATGCCTCTTTGCAAAAAAACTCATATGTGAACACAATGGTAATTAGGACATCTGAGAAAGGTCTCAGAAAAGTGATTAAAAATCCAAGGTCAACACAAAGGAAAACAAATGCAAAGTTTAACCCAGGACTTCAGTGATGAGTAGGAGTGCATCCATCTTAGTACAAAGTGCTGCTACTCCTTCCTTTTCTTTTTGTTGTCATGACTGCATTAGCTGCCTCTTTGTTGAAGTGTTTGTACTCCAAATACAAACACCGCAGTTCTCATCTAGCATTCATTTCTGTGAGTCAGGACCAAAGCTTTATGCCTCTTTATAACCCTTCAGTGAGTTCTGACTCAAGCCCAATGTGCTTAATATTTCTCTATCTCTTCCTGATGTATACCTTTATGAGCACCAATAGTTATCTTATGCTCACTAAGAGTTTCCCTGAAAGCATATCTTCCTCTGCGAGTTTGAAATTACTAAGAGCAGAATGACTTTGCATCTGAGAAGTTAAAATATATCCTTAATGCATCTGAGCAGGATCCTGGATGGGTAAAATGTGCTGTGTGTGATGGATGCGTTTTTAATCTACCTTCTCCATCTATTTTGTGGGCACCTTATCCGACAGGGATGCTGCTGAGCAGACTGGCTTCCATCCACTGAACCACTTAAGCTCATACTCATCTTGGGATATGTGAATCTTTCCACTGAGATATCTGAATAACAAGGGAGCATTGCTTTTTGGAGCCACAAGTCCTGAAACCCTCAAGAGGAGAACACAGGGCCAGTTCTGGAAAAACAATTATAAGTAATATTACGTCTTGTTACTTCAGCAGTTCAATACTGAAGAACTTATCTCACTAGCTCCTGCTGAAGCCAGCAGGATTTTAGGGAGCTGTTCCAGGGCTGCCTAGCACCCCAAACTGTTAGGAATAGGGAGGAATGAAATGTCCATTACTAAGTTGAAGCTGTTGGTGTCAGTCTAAATGGTCACAAATGCACCCTACACTCAAATCCACAGCTTCCAGAAAGGACCATCACCACTCCTTGAACCAGCTGCACTGGGGTCTGCCTTGGAGAAAAAGCCCCATCAACCAGCATCACTGTCTACAGTGTACTTTATCCCAAAGCCCTCATCCAAGCAAAACTACTGTGAGTCTGAGGGCGGCTTTCCTCACAGGGAGCGGGAAGCTCAGGAGCAAGCTCTTGGCATCATGTAGGTGTAGCTGTAAGGAGGAGGAAAAGGACACTGTCATACTCCTCATATTTCTGCTCAGTCCCATTTCCTCCATGCTTGGTTCATATATGTGCATTCTGCTATGCTGGATTAATGATGGTGTCCTGGCTTTGACTGAGCAGTGACAAAAGACTGCCATCTTCAGTGCCCCTGTAACCACTCATGGCTCTGTCATGTTCCCAAAGCACCTGTGCTGACAAGGATCATTTGTCAAAATTAGTTTGGAAAGCAGCTGCACCTAACCCTTGCCATGTAAGCAACAGTCTCTGGAGAACGGGCAGCAAATGAGGGGGAAGGAAGAGTGGAAACCCAGGAAGATCATCAGAGCCCACCTTGACTTGGAATGATTCAGTCTTTGAGTGCTTGGCCATATTCCAGAAGGCTGAAGAACAAAAGCAGTTCAGTTTTTACCTGGAGCTCTGAAAAACTGGAAAAAATAGTTTGTCTTGGAAAACAGTTTTTAAAATACTGAGGAAAACTGCTTCAAATAAAAAACTTGTACTTGTGGGGACTCTCTCTGCAGGTGGGTCACAGTATTCTGTAATATTACAGCAAGTCAGACAATGAGAATTTGTCATATTAACTACCAAATAAACAGTAACACTGTCTTATGAACAGCTGTTTTACTCAGCTGAAAACTATTGTTTTAAAGGGGGTCTTTTTCCTTTTACTGATCTGTGAGGAAAATATACTTTATGTCAGTGTAATCTAAAACTTGTTGATGCTAACCATCAGAAAGATTACTTCTGGTCCAGACTCTCAGGGTCCTCCTGGGATTATTACTAGCAGTTTTTATTCCATGATGGTCTCAACCCATTTTATTGATCTTTCTCCTTGATCCAAGAGATCATTTTCTGCTCCGGTCTGACCAGATCTTACTATTGATAACCTTTTAGTGCATTTGAAACTCAGTATTCTGTTGTCTTTTCCATGAAATTAATCCCACTATGACAGCAGAAAAAGTGGGACCTCAGTTGATGAGCTTAGTTGCAGTCCCAACACAAAAGTAGGATGAATCATACCAAGCAATGCTTCTTTGATCATCTCTGAAAAATTCTTAGTGCTGTTTCTTTTTTCTTAAAAGGGGCGTAAGGTAGGTGGGAACACCCCCATCCTGTGCCGGCCTGTGTGGTGGGGTCAAGAGCCAGGATGGGAGAGGTCCTGACATCTCCCTTGCTACGGTGCTGGGAATGAATTTGTTCTCAGGGTTGCAGCTTGACAGGAAGAGACAGGGAAAATCTGGTATCCTGACAAAACTTCAGGAAAAAAATAACATCCTTATTTTTTGTCACAGTTCCAAGATGGCCCCTGTGCTCTGGGACTATCAAGCCAAGCTGGACATCTGGTGTGGGGATTCATCTGATGGAATGAGGATGACTACATCAGAGTTAGTCACCCCGGGTTTGCTTCAGAGTCCACAGGGAGAAATGGGTACTTCCAAGGGCGTGCTTTGCCTTATTCTAAAGTTATCCAAACCCATATTACATGAATTATGCTCCAGATATCCCCAAGTTTCTCTGCTGAGCTAGTCAGCTCATTCCATTTTCCTGACACCAAAAAGAAATGTAACACATTTTATAAACCTCTTCTGTAACTATTCAGGTTTACTTCTTGCCTTCCCCAATGGTCATAAGAGAGCAGTAGGTCACCAGATTCTCAACAACAAAGCTTTATATTCCAGAAACTGTTATCATGTCCCTGTGTCTTCTACATGAAATAAATGGTTTTCTCTCCTCAACATTTCCTTGCAGGACATCTTTCTTCATTTCTTATCACTTCCACTGTTTTGACTGGACTTTCTCCAGCTTGCCTTCAACATTTAATTCTATAATGATTCAATAACTCAAGCTGAGTAGTATCTCCTGTTTTTCACACCATAGCCTCTAATTCAGTTATCTCCTTTTATTCTCATACTATAAACACTGTGTCTTTATGAATATTGAGTCCCATAATAGATTTTGAGATATACATATCTCTGGTCTTTCCTCATGAATCTATGTTCATACAAAACTTTGAACATGAAGACAAACTGAAAAACTGAGTTATTCCTTCCAGTGCTTGGCACAGTTGCAGTGCTGACGCTGCCAGTCCAGCAAAGATGAGGAAAAATAAGATTAGCAGCAGTGACTTTGACTCCAAATGCCTTCCAGCTAACTGGCTGCACTTGGGTTTGAATTTACATCTCAGCAGTAGACAGATTTACATTTCAACCATTAGATCTCTGTGAGAAACTTCTACTCCCTGTGCATCTGTGATTTTTCTATTTCTTAGTTAATGAATACACAAAGATTTAATACTAGTGGTAATGAAGACACAGGGAGCTGTAGGATAATGAGAAGCAGGAAGCAGTTTCACACAGTTTCCATGAATGAAAAATATATGTGGGTGTTCACAGTACTCAGATGGAACAGAAAACTATGGAGTTCAGTAAAAATAAATGTTGCTGGATTATCCCTCCAAAAAAAACCTTTCTGAGAACAAATACCAGCCAGAAAACCCCTCAAGAAATCCAGCCATGGGACAATGTTATTTTGCTCTCCTGCATAGCCATGCTGTTGATTTTAATAGAACAAGGCTCTGAATATGCTTTAGATATACAGACAGACATAAGGGTGACCCATGTGCTGCTCATTACCTCCCCACCTTTCTCTGTGGGGCTGCAAAGGGGAGAAAAGCATTTATTGATTTCTGTAAAACCTTCCTGAACTGTGAGTACTTCTTCACTTTGTTTTAAAATGAGGCCCTATTTTTTAAAATTGAGCACGGGTAGGTTTGTTTCGGTGGTCTAATTTTAGCGTTTTCTCATAAGTGCTGTTCACCAATCGAAAACCAGTTTTGTTTTTAGCTGTCTGAATAAGTTCACTCTGTGGGCCAGTGCAGCATATGGCACCAAAATTCAATGCACGAAAAAAGTTAACTTTTAATTTTTGTGTCTGTGGCCTGTAAAGAATACATGTGCTACGAGAAACATAACCAGCAAGAACTTGTATGGGCAAGGCTGAAACATCAAAAGAGGCAGTCAGATGGTGCCCAGACCTTCCTGGGCTTGTCTCAGCTCCCGCTATTTAATGCAAATAAGGTAATTTCACATATGCAGATAGTGGTGTGATCCTACCTCACATCTTAGTCTTCCTCCAGGGAGTCAAAAGCAGCCAAGTATTTTGAGGAACCCGGTACCCCGAAGGCAACCACTAACTGTCGTGGTGCAGCCCTTACAGAGCAGTCACTCACATGTGCAGGCCTGGGCTAAACCATCTTTTTTGTCTTTGTAAGGAATAGAGTGCAGCCAGCAAAAGGGAATTAGGAGAAGGGTGATACCTGAGAAGCAAGCTCTCTCCAGCTGACTGGGGAAAGAGAAAGGGCATCTAGAAAGAGAAGACCCCAAGCCAAAAAAAGAGTGAAATTGAAACAAGTTAACTGAAATGCTTGCAGCAACAAAGCCTTGTTCCCTTTTCCACTCCCCAGCAACAGCAGCAAATAAACAAAATGAGTTGGAAGCAGAGGCACACAGAACAGATGCTTTGCTCTAGATTTCTCCTTGCAAGTGTGGTGCTCAAAGGACAGTGCCTGGTCTTTAAATCTATGTTCTCACTGACCCTTTTTACCTCACTTTTTCCATTCAGTCTGTTTTTTGTTCATTGCTCTCCAGACCCAAGCCATATCTTTTCTTCCCAAGTAAGTGATTCCTACTCTCTTTTCTTTCCTAAGTCCTTGCTTTACTCCTTTCTGGTGTTGACAGCATGTACTGTGATCTCTTCACACAGCTGACACTTAATAGGGAGTCAGGTTTCCCTATGATGCCCAAGCAGACATTTTCAGGGTATCAGATGGAACCAATATAGTTAAAGAATAACAGAAAAGTTTGAGGATTATTTATATTTTTATGGCCTTTAGCCATGTCTCCATATGTTTCAACATCTGTTGTTTAGCAGACATTAAATGCTGCTTGAGCAGTGAGATAAGTTCATGGGTTATATTTGTACTTTAACCAAAGGGTGATGTGCT
Source organism: Drymodes brunneopygia (assembly GCA_013400955.1). Lineage (NCBI taxonomy): Eukaryota > Metazoa > Chordata > Aves > Passeriformes > Petroicidae > Drymodes > Drymodes brunneopygia. The sequence goes on from VZTZ01014077.1 coordinate 23,323, forward strand.
TTTATTTGTATTTTAGAATTCTTTTATTTGTATTTTAGAATTCACGGGTGCACTTAGTCAATAACAAATCATGTTGGACCATCTGCTATTTAAAAGCTCCACAATTTCTTATGGTGAGGTTTTTATCAGTCTTATAATGTCATTTAGAAAAAAAAATTCATCTGCCTAAAGAGACAGCTTCTTCAATAAAGATTCTTGAAGCTTTCCTTAAGTGCTGATTTAAAGCAAGGGACATATGGTTACCATCATAATGGCAATCAATGATTGCTGACTGGTAGGACAGTGGTGAGATGAGCTACTAAAATTTACTTGAAAGGGCCCAGCTTCCCAGGGCTTTTTTTTCTACCCAGTAAAGGTGAAACTAATCAATCATTTCCACACTATTGAATTACAAGGTCTCAGATCCAGGCACCTATTGTGAAGTACACTATGTAAACATAATTTCAGAACAAAGATTTTCAAGGATTTACAGATACACAACATCATGTTGTTTGTTAGATGCCCAAATGAGCACTGAATTTAACCAACCTTAGAAACAGCTGCTGTTGCTAGCTGCTAGTCTACTTATCTGCTGCAATGATTTGGCCTTAAATAGTATAACTTATTGATGGCTGACACAAAATCTTCAGGAAAACACTCATTTCCATGAGGTTTATAAAAATTACGCAACGGAATTTATTCTGACACAATTTTAACATTCCTTTTAAAAAATCTGCAATCTGTAAAATGTCTGTGTTTCTGTATCTTCTCTCTGATTTCTTTTAAGAACTGGAAATATTTCTCCTGTGAAAAAGGTGAAATAAGCTTCTTCTTCACCTTAAAGAAATGTAACTTCTCTAACAGAAGCTACAGAAAAGATAGGGAAAGGAATTTCCCTGTTCTCCCAATATTTTTTTTCCTTTTTCAGGGTATCATTTTCCATGTTGTATTCATACTTGCACACCTCTCAGAAAGTACACTGAAGGTATGCTTCAATTGCAGGAGTAGTGTCTAAAAAGAGCATTTTCCACTTTTTCTTCTTGAAGTTCTTATGCTTTTTTTTCAACTGTAAACCTTTAGAAAAAGGTAGCTCTTGTTCCCTGTTTGTTCTCTATGCATCTATGTGAGAAGCAGGAATAAAGCCAGTGGTTAGACCTGATTACTTACATGCACTTGGATCCACAAACTGGGTAGTCTGTGCTGCTCTGGGCAGCTGGGATTCTTTCTGTACTTGTCCATGCATAACCTATAATCACAGCCTGACTCTAAAAGACATCTGATTGCATCAACCAAAATTAAATGTTCTTTCCAGAAGCCAAATTGACTGGATTTTTTTCTTTGCTTTTCTATAATATATAACAAAATATATATAATTGAAATTTCAGACNACTGCAAGAACCCCCAGCACAAGTCCCCTGAGGGGGGCATGGCCTACCCCGAGCACTTGACCAACAGTCTGGTTTTCCTTACAGTAGAGCTGGTTTCCCTTCTTCCTGTAGGGGCTTCTGGTGGTGGGAGATGCTTGGTGCCATACTCCCTAAGGAAAGCTGGCAGGTTTACAGGGGTGGCTGCTAACTAAGGTGGGTTACACTGGCTGGTGGCCACAGAGGAGCAGCCTCAGCACTTCCAGAGCTGTGGCTCTCCAGACTTCACTCACAGAGCCGGAGGGAACCAGGGACGGCCAAGGCAGCCAGAACAGCTCTGCATTGCAAGGCACCATTCACAAATACTGAGGTGCTGACTCAGGAGAGGTTTTCCCCACAGCTCTTCAGCCAGAATAGTGACTCCAGAGACTCCTGGCATATTTTTGGATGTAGGGAGAGGTTTTATCACTCTAAATAACTGCCTATGTCTCATGTTCACAGCTCACTTCGAGGTTTTGGAGAAAAGCATACTTATATCACAAGTCCTGCACATCATCCATTGATTAGAATGGCTAGAAGGATTTTCACATTTTTCTGAAATTTAAGGAAATGAAATAAATAAAAATTTGCAACTTAACTTTTGTGTTTTCTAAAACAGTAAAGGTGGATGCTTAGGCAACTACTAAATAATTTTCAGCTTGATAGGAGTTGGAATAGCAATCTACCCTATCATAGGACTTACCTTCCTATTTTTTCCAGTTGGATCTTTTCTAAATAAATCACATTGCTATGCCTCAAATGTTTTGATGCAAGATGGTATCCCTTCTAGCTATGCAGTCTTTTAACTCAAGACCAGCTGTTGCTTCTGTTTTTCTTGTGTTTGTGGCATTTTTGCTACCTTCATTGAGGACTGAATCAGACACTTTTGGGTATCTTTGCAAGATTTATAGCTGAAGCTAATGAATAAGTCTGTGATATCAAGCAGAATTTGAAAGGCACTGTAAACTCTCAGAAGGGATATTTGACATCCAGTGATTAGTAGATTGCATTTTGAACAGTAATTAAGAATGTAGATTCTGTAATGCTAGCTGTTAAGAAGCAATACAAGATTCAAACATATAAAGGTAGTTTAAAATTTAAGAACTGCTGCTAATTATTTATCAGAATCCCTGCATAAATATACATTTATGCTACATTATATAAATATAAATTTTGATTGATCCTAGAAGTCCAAGAATTTACCTTATTCTTGAAAGATTTTTGCAATCATTGGAAATATATTTTTAAATGTTTAGAACAAAGTTAGCCTAGTTATTAATTGGGAGTATTGAAATCTGACAACTGGACTTGATATTCTCTAACGTGTGTGTAGACTGTGCACCTTTCTCAAAACATTTGAACAGATAATTTCCAGGTCTCAGATTTTGAGCATAAGTACAAGACTCTGAAAATCATAGGAAAAGCATGGACTTGTGTTCCTGTCTTCTGTTTCATAAAATGGTGGTTATTTTGTTTCAAGCATGCCTGTAATAAGATATAATTTTATTTTAGATTAGATATAATTATCTTACATTTAGAGATAAAGAGTGTCAGTGTCCCACTTTCCAATAAAAAGATGTACTTTTTTTCAGTCATCAGTTGTCAGTTCTCAAAAGGACTGAAAAACATATTGTCTAAATATTTTGGAAATTATAAATATCCTACATTTTAAGATTCAGTCTTGCTTTTACAGCTCTGTTCATTCAGTATCTCACCATTGTGAGTCTGTTAATCAAAAATCAACATTTAACTCATTTTGTACTTTACTTCCTTATTAGGTCTTTTGGAAGAATGAGCTTGAAGAGAAATGAGAATTCTATTTTCTGCCAAATTATCCTTACAGGTGATACAACCTGAAGGCATTCTGAAGTGCTTCAGATAATGGAAGGAAGGAGGGGGCTTGGCAGGGAATGGCAATGTGAAAAGGTTTTCAGTGAAAAGGTTCAGGAAAAGGAATGAGCACTAAGAAATTGATATGGTGGCTTAAGGAGAAGTAGAGAAAGCATCTGGAAGTCTGGAGAATGTCAGAGGACAGTTGGGGTAAGGACCAGGAAGAGTTGGGTTAAGGACCAGTCATTTCACAGATGTTTCAGACTTACTTCAGCTGAGTTGAAGAAAGACTCCACACTTTGACAACAGCCTTGTACAATGACACTGCCTTGTAAAAGCTTCTCAGGACAATAGGTCTCACCAGTATTCCAGGGATAATTCAGCACAAAAATAGACATCCAATGCAAACCACTAGAGCCTACCTGATGTTGGTTGGTATTGTGCCTGTAGGTTATGAAGGCTGCTCACTTCTCATTACCTTGATTTGCCAGAAACTGTGTGTATCCAAGGCCATAAGACCCAAAAAAGGCCTTCATTTTCTATAGAAAATGCATCACCATTGAAACAAAGACCAATATAACAAAAGTACAGTGTTTGAAGTCTGTAGATTCACTGAGGCAATACTTAATTTTTAGTCAGGTGGCATTGTAAGTACTGCAAGATATATATATCTTGTATGAGAAATAACAATTTTCCCAAAAGGCAGCAGACTGGAGAGCTCACTGTTGTGATGAAGAGAATTGCCTACGAGGCAGAGGACCTTTTATCCTCTAATAACCACACAGCTTATTTCTGTGTAGTTTCTTGTACAGCCTGGGCTGAAAACTAATTTGTCAAGACTTAGGTATCAGCTGACGTGCATGACTTGTGATTTAGGAATGCATGTTTTACTAGCACCTTATGAAAGACTGGAAGAAATGACAATATTTAGAACTTGATGTTAAAGTATGTCGAACAACTTTCAGAAAGAAACTAAACAAATGTACTTCACTGTCACCATAATTAAGTGAGAAGGAATACTTTCGTGTTTTGAATAACTTCTTCCCATGAACACAGGACATGCTGAGAACTGAAGCACAAACTCTTTGGTAACAGAGTCCAGCAAACACTGGAACCTGTTTTTAATTGTTTCCCCGGTAAGCTATGGCATGTATGCAGCTTTGATTGATTTGTGTTTACCAAATCAGCACAGAGTATTTAAATGTAAAATATAAATCACCTGGTTTTCTGAGTTAGCTTGCAAATCTTGACAGTTTACGGCCATTTCCATATGCTTTCCAGCTGCTGCATTTATATCAATGAAAACAAGGCTAGAGTTTGAGACAGTAAAAGACTCATCTTGATTTCCACAGGCTTTGAGTGATTCTCTTTGAGACCGTGGGTCTGTGTTAGGAGAAGACAGAGACCCACCAGCCACATAAATGTATCATTTATCGCTGACAACGTCACACCAAGAAACTTTATGATTCTCTTAGTCAAGCTAAGTCAAGGACAGTAGGGTTTTACTGCTTTGTGTTCTTCATACCAGAAGAATTTTTGAAATTCACTAATATAAATCAGTTTGGTGTTTCTGTGGTAATAAGACAGACATGCATGAGCTGGGACTTGTGACACGCTTCCATATTGATAGATCCACCCCCACTCCATTGACAAGAATTTTTCCATAGGTGAAAACAAATCCCAAGAGTTTTCAGCTACCAGCCAGTATGTTGAAAATATCTACTTCTGCCAAACACTATAAGGCTACCAGTAAACAAAACTTGCATTATTTTGGGGGGAAAGCATAAGAGAAATGAGGCAGAAAAATTTGTGGGAGTTTTGTAGACTTTATAATATGATCTGTCCAGTGTGATGGGAGAACTTCCAGCACAGTTTTTACTCAAAGCACACATCATCATCTGACTCTTCTTAGTTCTGCTGTAAATTAAATGTAAGGGATCCCTGCTTTTGCGTTCTAGACTGTTCTTCAAAATTTTGCCCATTAACACCCATGCCTTTCACTTTTCTTTCTTTCTTTAAATTGGTTGGTCCACTTTTATAATTAACTAGTGAGTATCAATCATAAGTGGCTCCCAAGTACTCCCTTTTCCCCTAATTCATAGCCCTCCATTTGGTATCTCTGTCTGATGTGATACACAGATATCAGATTGTATTTGGCATGGCTTGCATAAAATGGATATTTTCCTGAGGCTTTGCTTCTTTCCACGGATTCTAAGCTTTGATAATAAGAAAATATCCATATTGCTGGACTTGTAGGTCATTTTATCTCCCTGATCACTCATATCTAAACTGTTATTGTCCCTATTTAATTTTTAAGGGTCTGATCTTGTCTTTTAGACAGCAGACCTGCAAGTCTTAACCAGAGCCCTGTCATACCACGTTCTTTCATCCCTTACTTCTAATTTGTTTCCTCCATAAATGCAGCAACAAAATTATCTTTGCAGCAAACATTACCTTCTTTATTTTTTCTGCCTATGCCTTCATTTATATCAGTGCCTAGAAGGTAGAGAGAGGTTGCTCCAGAAGGCAATGAGGACTTAGCTGTTGCAAATCTGTATTTTGCCCTCTTAAAATAAGAAAAGAGAGAAAGGGCAGGGAAAAGAGCAGTGTGAATAGCTCACAAAATATCCCTTAGAACTTGTCATTGATGGCTCATAGGGTAAACCACTGTTCTTGGCTGCATTCTTGGGGGAACTGAGGCACAGTTTCACCTCCTATCTGTTTCTTTCTTGGCAAGTTGCTCAGGTGGTCTCACATCCACTTGTGCCACTGGTCTTGTGTTACCACTGGTGCTTGTGGCAAGAATGGCAAATCTCATTTGTAGAAGTTTAGAAATCACCTATGAGAGAAACAGTTCAAAGAAGAGACAGAAGGATTTAATTAAAATAGTGACTGACTAATCAGACTATATTTGAACAGACCCATATTCTTCACAGAGACTGGCAGTTTTCTGGATTTACAGCCTTTCAGAGGAATGTTCCGTGAAACAGTGCTGGAAGATTTCGTGGTTTGCTGCTTGCACCTCCCTATCTCCAGAGAGCAGGAGAGATTTCACAAGCGTAATGGTAATGTAGGGGGGCATGTGTCATTACACTGTCAGCAGTCCTGTCCGGAAACTAACCAGAGACAGGCCGTGGAAAACAGCCAGGCTGTGTGAAGAGAATACTGTGCTGATCACATATTGCATTATTCTGAAATTGAAAAATTGCTTCTTCTGAAAGTATAACTTGTGGAAGGTCTGATTGCCACATACAATGCCTTAATGGGAATGCAATCTGTTTGCAGGCTGCTGGAGAATACAGAATATACAGCTCATTGTTTCACGGATTTCAACACACTGACATTAATAAACTAAATTAATTTCTCCAAGAGATGAGTGTGGCCTTCAAGAGCACCTCTAGACATTATCCTAATTGCTTGAGCAAAGCAGGTGCTGCTAATGTGAAAGCAGCCTTGTACATAAAGAAAACAGCTCAACTCCAAAGTGTAACTGATAGAAGAACTTTAAAAAACTTCTGGTGTTTTGACTGTAATAAAACTTCTCTGGATTTAAACATGTGAAACCCATACTGAGTCAGATCTTATCATTAAGAAACAAATTAAGTAAAATTGATGCTATTTATGCCATTATTGTTTATATTTTTATTTTCTTTTGGTCTTAAATCCTGCCTGTAATCCTCTTTCAAAACTATCTGATTTGAATTTATCTCTTATTATGTTTGGATTATAACAGTAAGCAAGCTAGAAGACAACAGTCTGATTTGCTTTTAATGAGATTCATCAAACTAATTGATTTAAGTAGAACATACCTGATTATAGGTGTGAAAGGAATGAAGTACCATAGGTGGGCTGTATGCATTTCACAGCACATTCAGCACTAGTTTGCTGAGTTTAAGAATACATATGAGAACGGTGTTAAAAGCACTAAAAAGTACTCATGAGGTATTGCATCTCCATATATAGGGAGTGAGCAACCTCCATCATCTGGAAACTGAAGGATATGCTGCCTCTCTGTAACAGATTCAATAACTAAGGTATAATGAGTTGATTCTGGTGGGGTCCACTAAGTGATGTCTTTTGTTGAACTGCCACTGCAAACCTTGAAAATGTATATTACAGCATTAGGCTCACTACTGTGAACCACAGGTGAAGGCCACTGCCACCAACAAGCTTCAGAGCACAGATCTTGGTAATACTCTTCGGTAGGTTTGTATCAGGCTTACTTCTTGTTAGAGGCTTTGAGGGACCCAATAAATCTGTACTAAATTTCAGGAAAAACTAATGTATCCTGAAGATGTATAACTGATGTTACTGAAGGTAACACAAAATATTTTCAAAGGCAGTGATTTGTTGTCAGAAGGGAAAGTTCTCAACAATTGCAGCATTCATAATATGTCTATAAATAGAGATATGTATATTTTCATTCACTTCCCTCTGTCAGGCCCCATCAAAGATAGCAGTTGGCCAAAGCTCCATTTCATATCATTCTATTGTTTCTTCTGTTTTATTCATATGTGAGTGTGTGGAGGTGATCATAGAGTTTCTGTCATCCCTTGCATTTTTCACTTCAGAAACCCTTATAACTCATAAAAAAACCAAGGATGTTCAGAGTTTCCAAAAGCAGACCTTCATTTTGGATACCTCAGTGCCTACATAAGTTTTCATTGGTATCTGTGATACTTTGAGAATCTTTACCACCAAATTACAGCTCATTCTGGAATACCTGGCTGCAATGCTTGAAAGCTCACCTACTGCCTGTATACTACCCTGTGACAAAGCTTTGATTACCTATTGTCCTTTTGCTGTTTTGCTGTAGGGAATACAGAACATGCAACACATTCTTCTGAGTTTCAAGTTTTTGTTTGGTCTACAGCATTTGAAGTTCTTGCCAAAATGTGAGAAAAGAAACCAGCATTTTATGCTTAAACAAATCCCACATTAATCTCGTCTTTAAAGGTGAAGTATGGTAGAAGACTTCTGTGCCCTTCCAACTCTTCTGTGACACATTCAATTTATATGGAGCCAGTTAGATACTCTGCATGGCAAATGTTCTATTCTAGCCAACAGAGCTGTGCTGCTCAAAGAAGTCTGTGTTAATGGCTTTTGCAGAAGTTGGAACACGCTATGGGAATGTTATCCTAGTCAATGAGGGGTTCAAGATTTCCTCAAAATATATTAATGGAAATTGTTGTCCGGAGATTTCCCAAAAGATTTGGAGACTTTTCCCCTCCTCTACTAAAACAGTTGCTGAAAAACTGCAGACTTTGCAGTGTTCAGAATCAAGAAAATACTCAGCAGATGCTGTTTCTGTCCCAAAGTAAGAAGTTCATGGCTTTTTTTTTTTTTTGGCAGCCCCCATCCTGTGTTGGTGGAGTTCACACAGCCTTCCTGAAAGGGTGATCCGAGGTGGAGGGGGTGCCGTGGGGGACGCTGCACACCAGCGCTGTGAGAGAGCTCAACTTGCCCTGCTCCTCAGCACTTCCCACCAGCCCACACAGGCAGCACTGCTGGGCTGGATCTCTGAGGAAATGGTCATTTGTTCTATGGCAAACCCTCCTGTCAGTCAAAATTAAAGCACAGCTTCTGGTGAAATAATGACAACGCCTGATGTTGCACCCCAAGCACCTGTTTCGTGCCTCCCCTCAGCATGGAAGGTTCTGCCAGACCTTTGCAGTGTAGCAATTTGAGTGCAAATCTTCAGGCATAGGTATGGATTGGGTTTGAATACATAGCTAAGGGCTGGCTAGTGACAGAATTTTCCTGGGGAGGAGACTAACAGTCTTGGTTTGGGGAGAGACATTATGCAGAACAGGTCCTCATCCCTTATACCAGCCACTCCAGCAGTTTTGCTGTGCTCTTCACTAGAGTTTGGTTTCTGCTTCCTCACAGTGATGACAGCTTTCCAAATGATTGCAGCACACCAGCAGACACCTAGATCCTTTCTTATTCCCTGTGCTACGGTACATGCATTCCTGTGAGACCTTGTACTGTGTTGTAAAGACATACCACATGAGCTCAAGGTTTCCACATCATGTAGGATAGACACACAGAGCAATAAACTGGAGAACAGCCTTAATATCCTGCGTCCCAAGTGGTTGCCTGGTTTGTCACATCACAGTATGGTAACCTTTAGCCTTTTTGGCAGCTTCTTCTTTTCTGAAAATTACTTTAAATTCTCTCTAATTATATTTTGAGGTGAGAATGTGGAGCCACTGCCAGGGACCTTCATATTTAAGAGCTTAGATTTCTTCCTCTACAATGACATAAGAAACCTAACACTCTAGCAAGGCCGTAACAGGCATATTTTGCCTTGCATAGCTACACAGAGACACACATCTCTTTTTTTTTTTTTTTTTAATGGATGTCTAAGTAAATCTGGGATGGTGATGTCGCCCTGCTTTTTGCAGGGTTTCATGTTTGTAACTTTGTAGTACAAGTTTTCCATGAATTTTCTATAAACACGGTCTTTGTTTTTTCTAACTGGCCGGGATTGTTTTGCACTTGTAAATTGTTTTTCATTCCCCTGGAGCGGAGAAAGATGATTGACCATGTATTTATCCTGTAAACTTACAGAGGTGTTGATACCTCTCACCAATCCCTGATTGTCTTTAAAAACATATTTAAATAAAAGAATAAAGAAAGGCAGGCCCTTTTGGTTGGTCGTGCCTGGAAATTCAACTACTGCTCTGGAGCCTGCGTGTTTCTTCTGTTACCAACTGTACAACATGGTATAAATGTGATCAGGAATTTCTTCTTTCAGTTATGTTTTGTATCTATATGACATGTCTAGGAAGATCTTTGACTGCCGATCAAAATAAAACTCCTAACACTTCCTTGTGACATGATATCTGTTTTTCTAGCTTTTTCCCCCTCAGATTATATTTTAACAGTTATTATTCTTTTTGCACTTCTGTATCATCTGCATGCAGAAACACAAAAGATACCCTGCAGTGTTTTCTCTGCTCAAAATGATCTAGCACTGCTTTGGAGAAGTAACTTTGGAGCAGTACAGCTCCACTGTAGTCCAATGGAGTACTACTTGATAGTCAATTTATTCAGCACAGAAGAAATTAAAGCCTTGCATTACAGCCCTGAAGCCAAAGATAAGCTGTACAACACATCTCCCAACGATTCACATATGTACAAAGACACACATATGCAGGGAGTAAATTCCTGTGGTGGTACTTCTGACCTATACGTGGGCTTGAAAAGCTCTATGATGTTACTGAAAATTTGACCTAAATTTTCTTTCAAGATAAAAAAAGTACTACTATCAAAACAGTGACTGATCTTCTTTTAGGAAAAAAAGTTGAAGTGGCAACAGTCATGGCATTTCCCAGAAATGTGATTTTCTTGATGATAATACTTCTGTAATGGTAACACCTCCATCTGAGTGTGTAAAAATCCTGAAGTTTTTTACTTCATATTTTGAAATAGGACTTCCTGCATAATCTGGGGAGTTTTTGCCTTCAGTATTTGCAGCTTTCTAGGAGAAATATATTATGTAAAAACTAAATTATTTTATAGTGAATCAAGAGACTAAAAGTTAGAGCAAACTTCTATTGAAAACAGAGAATTAAATAGGTAACTCAAATGATCTGATCTTTTTCCTCCTGCATTGCACCAGCCACTGAGGAAGTTCAAGTACACACTATAATTCCCAGTTTAAGTAGAGAGGATGAGTTCAGAACTGTATCATTTAGCAAGAGGAAAATGGCCAGTCATATACTGCAATCTGGTATATGTTGTCTCTAAAGCTGCTTACAAATCATACATTTCCAAATAGTTATCTGCTAGTGGCTCATGTGGTCTGAATTGAAAAAAAAAATTGCCTGTGTATGCATTTTATCAGATCTTTTTGGTCTTCTGACAGGCATGGATAACAACAACAAAAAATTGTGAACTTTTCAGATTGCAATGGGAGAAATACAGACTATATGAGTAAGTATAGTATTATACACTTTTGATTTGCTGATGTGGTTCTCCAGGCCCAGTTTCCCAGTGTTTTGTATTTCTAAGAATAAATATCCTTTCATTTTGACACGTGAAGTTTAGTTGCAATAGAAAACAGTCTGCAGAATATGTAGAAATAGAGTGAGCTCTAGCTTTTCCTTCAATATTTTTGTTATGTTTCTTACTGGTTCAAAAACCACAGAGAGATTCACCTCACCGTTAAAAAGATGCACTTTTTTACATTACTTTCTACTTTCTTTCATAACAGAGGAAGAATTTGAAGTCACAGAAACACTTCTGCTGCACTTGCACAATGAAGCAAGCACCATAGCCAATAAAACCTTCAGGCTTTATCTGTGATGTTTTCAGGCTAATGCAGATTTGAAACCTTGAGATCCACCAGGGAAAAGTGAAGGGTGGCTGTGGGGGAACCACTGCTGTCGCTGCCCAAGGAGGTGATGCTTTATGTCCTCCCACATGTGAAGGGACGGAAAGGACGTGCCAATCACTGTGAAGCCTCCTGACAAGACCAAATCCTGCTTGAGGTAATTTCAGGATATGTTCCAACAGATCACTATTTTCCTAAAGCCCTCACAATTAGCTATGAAAAAACCATAGTAAGCACCTTATCTCTACACAGTGGTGTCGGGAAAAGAAGTGTGGTCTTAAGTTGTTTCAGTTTCTTGTGGAGAAACAGGTCCATCAACAGCAGGGTCAGCCTGTGGAACAAGACCAGCACAGGCCCAGATGCTCTGCTGAAGGTCAAAGTCGAGAGAATGCCATGTAGGACATGGTAGACTCTTCCTTCCATAACCCTGTTTTTCTTCTCATTTTTCTTCATTTTTTCCAGACAGTTTCTTAGCTGTGGTCATAAACTGATGGGTGGCCTATGACTGGGGTTGTGTTGAGTCAGAAGGACCAACTCCCTTACCTCCCTTACGAGGTCAGAGGATCTATATGCCTCAAACCATCCATGCAGTATGTATTAAGGTATGACATACAGTATAGCATACCAAATAAATATGTTGTCCTTGGGTCCCTTGTTCATGCTCCTATGGACAGGGAGTAGCACAGCAGCACAGCTATGTGCAGCAGTCAGGAATTCACTTCTCCGGAAATGCCTCATGCCTTTTCTTTTACACTTTCTCATGCAGAGCAGGAATTTCTTTCATGTCTCTTTTATGTCCTTGTCCCTTAACCACAACACTATTCAACCAAGACATCTGGCACCCTGTTTACCCTAGGGAACTTTGCAGTGTTATCTTTTACTGTGTTTTTTTTTTTAGTAGAAACACTGGCTGATTACATGTGCGTTGTTGCCACATCTTAAAACTACTTGTTAGTGACTATTGCTTCATTAATATTTCTAGTGCCATTGAATGCAATATTATAACATCACCCTTGCCTCTTCTCATGTGCTGGTTTAATTAAGGCATTTGTTTGCTTTACGGTTATTACTTCCTGTACCAGGAAACCAAACACTCTCTAAAGAGGTTAACAATGGATTCAGAGTTGTCCATATGCAGCTTGAGGGAATAATTTTTAAAAGTCTATTAAAGGGGTAGGAGTAGTTTCCTATATATTTCTTCTGTTTCCCTGGAAGGTAGTAACTCAATTGTCTGGCTTTATCTGCTGCATATGCTGATATTTGTTTACACTGGCTGTTTGCCTAAACAGCTCAATTTCCTATCTTTCCAACTCAAGGATAAACCTAATGATACTCTATAGTGTGCCCCACTGCAGCCAAAGGAATATCTCAATTACTGAATTCAGCTGGAGAAATTCCAGCAAAAAATCAAATCCTCTTTAAACTCTTAGAGTGTGATTACAGAGCCACAGTAGTACAGGAAATCCCCTTGCATGCGGATCCCACTGAAAACACCTGGCACTCAGCAGTTGGAGTGGTTTTGGAATGATGAACCTTTTTGCATACCCTTCCCTGGGGAAGCCATTGCCCAGTTCTGAAGGTTGCCAGTGATTGTGCCTGTGGCTGATCACCAGAGAGTTTAGGGCAGGTTTTAGGATCACACAGCCTCAAGTTCCCATACAGCCACTCACAGAGTAAGCACGCACGTAAGACAGAAAGCAGGGATCTGCCCTTGCCTTGGCCTTCTCTGGGGTCTTGATGGCTGCAGGGGATCACTGTGAACTGCATTTTGTCTCTCTGTAGCTGTCTACTTGGAGGTCACACTCAGCAGATGAGGACAAAGAGCAGGACACAGGCTTTTCCAGCTCCAGAGCAGGCATTGGCACAGAAAACACATTAGGGCAAAAGGGTCAGTGGTCTCCTCCCTCACAAGAAAATAGCAGTGGGAGACACAGCCCAGTGACCCTCACAGGAGCATCAGTGGAAAGCTTCTGTTTCAGGGGATAACTCACACCACAGATATCAGGGACTGTGCACCCATACCGGGACTTTTGGCTGCTGTTACTGGTTGGCCCAGGAACCCCATATGTCAGACCTGGACATACCACTGGGGTTTATTTTCACAAGGATGAGCTGATCAGATATGAAGGGTTGAACACTTCTCATAAATGAAATGCAGCCTTCAGCCAAGATCCTAATGAGCCACAGCTGGCTGCTGGTCTGAAGGGCTAGTATGTGCACTAATTACATCATGATGAAGCATCCTCACTGTCATGTCACCACACTGCTATTAGTACACAGAGCACAACTAGGAAAAAATGAATCTGCTAACTCCCTAATTCATCACAATAAAGTAAATTACAGATGCACAAATTACTCTCACAACACACAGAAATGTCCCTGAGCTCCAACCTTATAATCATCTGATGAACTGAGGCAGCTAGGACTGAGGAGACCAAAGAACCTGCTGCTAGGGAAAGGGGTACAGGGCATCAATTGTCTCTCCCATGTACAAAGGCAATAAACAGAGAAAAAAGGTCCCCAATGATCTTGACTCTGGCAGCTATGTTGCTATGTCCATCCTCTCCCAGCCTGTGGTCTCTCAAGACATGGTTTCACTATTCCTTTTAATTTTTCACGGACTTGTGTAAGGCCTGAACTGAGAGATAAGAAAAGGTAATGGTCCAGAAAAGCTGCCTCTACAAAATGTAGTAACAGTGGCTGTTAATACTGGAGCACCATCTACTGTCTAATAAATATCTATTAACACATGTGTTTGAGCACCCTTCTTGCATTCACACCAAAACCTCTCTCTGATCACCTTCCTCTGAGCTGGCTTTTCTGCCTGCCTCCTTGGTCTTGTCTTCCTCATGAAGAATGGCCATCTTCTTAGATGAGGCACATGTGTGTGTGCCTCTGACAGAGGACTTGGAGAAAGTAAGGTAGAGGAGAGCTGCATTTGTTTGATCATCAGGGAATGAAGATGGACAGGACTGAAGTAAGGCAACCTGGCATCAGACACAATAGGTGTCTGATCAGACACAGCAGCCCCCCATTTACAAGGACAATTGATCTCTCGCCAAGACAGACCTACATAAAAGCAAACATTTTCCAAAATTTCTATGAGAAAAATCAGCATTATTTCTCCTCATCTTCCTGCAGGGCAATGGGGAGGCAAGACATGGAACAAAAGAAAATCTTCCAGACCAGTATTTCAGACTTGCCACAAGTTTAGGCAAACATTGTAACACCAATTAGGCCGGTTGCATCCATTAAAACTATTGTACTAATTACTTCACAATTCAAGACTTTTGGCAATGACAGTGGTAGAAGTTTATGAATGTAAAATAAAAGTTTGATCTAAAGTGCCATGACCTATGGTCCTAAATGTCAGCCTGTAATGCTTATCTTTCACCTTCTGATTACAGGAAAATGGAGAGGGGATAAAATGAGGCTATGGAGGGAGATGAAAAGAAGAGCAAAAGAAATTGTGGCTAACAGAGGTTAAAAACAACAAGCAAAACCATAATAAAAGTAATGAGAAGTGAAAAAAGTATGACTTTTGACTACATATGACTACATAATACAGAGAAAAATGTCGAGAGAAATCTAGTGCTGCAAGAGAGGGGTGAAAGACTGGTT
The DNA here is from genome assembly GCA_013400955.1 of Drymodes brunneopygia. NCBI lineage: Eukaryota > Metazoa > Chordata > Aves > Passeriformes > Petroicidae > Drymodes > Drymodes brunneopygia. The sequence goes on from VZTZ01014077.1 coordinate 38,497, forward strand.
TGTGGGGAAAAAAGTATGGGAGAAGGTAAAGAAGGGGAGAGAAAAAGTAAATAATGAATGTACAAAATGTGTTAGAAGAAGAAATGCAAAAAGAAGAACCTAATTTGTGTGATATATCAAATAAACTGCAAGTATTTAAAAATGAAGTATTCTGCTACTCCATTAGGTGTGAAGTGTATGCATCCAAATTCAGGTAGGACAGAAATCTAAGGTTTACTGTCTCAGACACACATTTCACTGCCTACTTTAGCCACCTTCAGATAAAAATTTTAAAAACCCACAAAACTAGGGTTTTGGGCCTTCTTGAAGTTGTTTTTCTTGAAGTTGCATCTACGTGTATGACTGAAATGACTGAGGTTTTCATTCTGGGTAATTACAGAGTGGACTCTCCAGGAGAACTCTAAAACATTTTCTGTAATATCTACCCTCAGCAGAAGCATTACTGTCAAGAATTATGGATGCTCAAAAAACAGGCAGATTTTTTTCCCAACACTTTTTGAGAGACAAAGTTCTCTGGGCAGAAGAGAAGCTCTGTGCACACTTGATGGGACAGTAACTCCTCTGTTTCACATTTAAAAAGTTTAAGCTGTTCTCACAATTTCTATTTTGTTCTATAAAACAGTTGGTTACTGTTGAAACAAGTGAGTGTTTTATAATTGCCTTCTGTGGATTTGACCCTTGGAGTGTATTTGGAGAACAAGATGATCCAAACTTGCTGTAGAAGAGAGTTGCACCAAACAGCCGGTCTCCAAGATTTTCCAAACAAAAAAAGTGTTTACAATTTTATTGGAAAAAGAAGGCAATTTGCTGCTCCTCCAGTTTTTTCCTCCTGTATTTCCAAAGACCTTCCTCTTAAATGCCATCAATAGCCTACTGGAACCTGTGCTTTTTTGGTTGCTGGTCCAGAAACATCACAGGAATTTGTTGGGCCGTCTCTGAAAGTGCTGACAGAAGAGAGGGATGGGAGGGGTAGAGGGTGGCTGCAGGAAGTTGAAGTCTAGGACAAAAAAACCTGATCCCTGTGTATCAGATGGAGGAAGAAGAGTAATGCAGCAATTTGGCATTAATTCAATGTGGCTGAGAGCTCCTGCTGGGAAACCCTCTGAGATCAGAGCTATGTGGTACTTGACATAGTTTTTTTCTAAATGTATTTTATCATGCTGTAAATGTAATCTATTTGGTTTGGAAATATAACTATGCTGTGTAATCTTTCAAATAAATGCAAGGGTTTTTCTCTCTTTAGAAACTTGATTTCTATTAAAAAGAGACATTTTTAAAGCTGTGAGTTTGTCTTGGTTCTCTCTTACTCTCTCTTGAAAATACTGATGCTGTGCCTCTTCAGAGACTATTTTTTTGTGTAAAGCGGCACCAGAAAATAATCTTACCAGACAAAGGATGTAGAGGTTTAGACAAGATCTATTTGGGGGCTTAACTGATTGTCAGCAGCAGCAGCAACACAGAATGCAAAACCTCTTGTCAAAGAAAGGTTATCTGAAGGTGGCTGAGTTTAGAGAACAACATGTGTCTCTCTTCTTTAGCCACCCTCACACACCACTCTGGCATGTACTGTTGTAGATAAATGTTGGCTTCTTCAGATAACACATCTATCATCATGCAAATCAGAGGAATCAGTGACACCTTAGTTATCAATAATTCTGTTATTCAGGGCAAAACACATGCAGTTTCAGCTACTTTGGGTCAAGAAGTGGCATCAAAAACATGGCTTTGATCAAAAAAATGTTTGGGGACGATGAAATGCATGAACAAGATCACCTTTTCCTAGTATATCACACATCTGAATATGATCAACTGCTATTTGGTTGACAGAATTCCATAGGGTTATTGCTCATAATGACACCAAAAAAATTGGAAATTATATAGTTTTCCAACTAATAAACTCGGATTTTTAATTTAAAAATTTAGATAACCAAGTATTTGGCTAGCTACAAATCTCCCTGTCTACACTTCTGAAAACTGATTTTGACTTTTAGTCCAATTAGATGGTATGAGATAACCATGTGAAATTGATGCCAGCAACATTTTCTTAAGCTTGGCTTCACTGTGCTTAAGGGCTATGATATTTCAAAAGTAGTGGCTTAACTTTGTAATCTCGTGCTCTTGGGACACTTACAGTTATAATTATGAAGCCTCATTAAGTGACAAGGACTGGATTTCTAGATGGCATAAGATGTTTATTCACCAACATGCAGTACTTTTCATGACAGAATTGTATCAGAGACTAGTTAAGGTTGGAAGAAAGAGAAGCTAGTTCCACACCTCCCACCATGGTTGGGGGCACCTTCTAGTGGACCAGGTTGCTCAAAACCACATCCAACCTGGCCTGGATGAGGCATCCATAACTGCTCTAGGAAAACTGCTCCCATGCCTCACCAGCTGCACAGTAAAGAACTTCTTCCTATTATCTAATTTAACCTACTGTCTTTCATTTTGAGGCCATTACACCTTCTCCTATAACTCCAAGCCTGTGTAAAAAGTTCCTCTCCAGCTTTCCTGTAGGCCCCCTTCAGGTGCTGGAATGATGCTGCCAGGTCTTCGTGGAGACTTCTCTTTTCCAAGCTGAGCAATCCCAGTTCTCTCAGCTTGTCTTCATTGCAGAAGTTTGTCCCCATCACCAACAGAGATGTTAAAGAGCGCTGGGCCCAGGACTGGTCCCTGAGGAACACCTCTGGTCTCCACTTTGACATCGAGCTGCTGAGCTCAACTCTTTGAATGCATTCATCCAGACAACTTCTTACCCACCAAGTGCCCATCAAACCCACAAATTTCCAGTTTAGAGACCAGGATGTTGTGCAGGACTGTGCCAAATGATGGCAGCCCAGGTAGATGATGTTAGTTGCCCTTGTCTCATCCACCAGTGCTGTAATCCTGTTGTAGAAGGCTACCAAATTTGCCAGACAAGATTTTCCCTCAGTGAAGCCATGATGGCTGTAACCAATCACTTTTCTACATATTGTTTCCTTTTGGACAGTTTTGGTGCTTGCACTCCCACCTCCTGTATGGATAAACTTATGTACTTGCAGAGTGAAATACTCAACGTGAAGATGGGAGATCCATGTCTTTGACAAACAACTTGATACCAAACTACTGAAATCCCAAAATACTCAGTATATATTCAGCAGTGCTTGCTCAGGATGTGCACTTGAGGGAGGACTTGGCATGGTGGGCAAACATAGATTGCCATGAAGTGATCAAATATTCCCTTCCTCCCAGTGGTGTCCATGGGCAAGCAGCTGTGGGGTAGAGCCTCACTACAAAAACATGTGGCTGTTTCCTCATCTCCAAGGTCATTGTGGGTGGAGTCGTGGGAAGAGCTGGTGTTGCAGATCCTTTCCCTGTGCTCTCCCCACAGCAGCTAGTGGGGAGTGCAGAGACAGATGAGCATGTAGAGCTGAGGGGTGGTTAGACAGAGGATCTGTCTCACAGACTTACAATGCAAGCAGAAGGCTGGGGACAGTCATTTTGCTCCCACAGTGGCACTGCATGTACTAAGTTAAAGATCATTGCAAGCTTCTCCTCAAAAATTTTCAGTGAGGTTGCCTTAGTACGTTCGCCTCCTTCCAATTGTTCTCATGGACATCTGACAGCAGTCTGCCTCTGTTTCCATGACATAGGTCATGGTATGTGTCATGGGGACAGAAGTATAGGACGTAGTACAAAAATAGTCCTTTAGTTGTTCTTCAGGAAGATCATGTTTTTGTGTGAGTTTCTCAGCTCTAATAGGAAATTGATGGGTTTTGTTGTGTGTGTGTGTTTGTTTTGTTTTGTTTTTTTATAGGTACGTCTGCTTAGCATCTGAATTTCTAAATAACTTAAAATTAAATAAAGCGCAGGGTTCACCCATGTGAGGTCATAAGTCTGTGGGTCCTTAGGAAGTGAATTTTGAATTGCTTCAATTGTTTGGTACTATAGCAATGACTGTTTCCATGTGGCTTTTTATATGTAATCTGAATACAGGAATGTGGAACTGAGATCAGCATGACCTGCAACTTTATACCTCTCTGTCAACTTTACTTCAAAATGGTTATCTTTACAGAGACATCTTCAGCAGCTGAAGGGAGTATAAATGATCAGTAAGCAGAAATAACTGTAGGAAAAATTGCAAGTAACTATTTCTTGGGATACACATATACTGGTGATTCAGCAGCACAAAGTTGAGGCATGAGTTTGCAAATAGCACTAATGCCATTTCTGCAGTTTGGAAGATGTCACTTCTATGTCCGAGCTGTGTCCATGCAAAGCTGAGGATTCTCTGGGCTGTGCATCCAGTTGCTGTGTGGCTGCTCTCTGACCCTCTGTGGGGTGACAGACACCCAGCCACAAGTTCACATCCTGCAGAGAAGATATAGAATCACAGCTGAGTAGGAAGAGACCCACCAGGATCATAGAGTCAAACCTCTGGCTCTGCACATGACAATCCCCAAGCCCTCCTTACCTGTGGAGGCTGGGGCTGGCAGCTGCACAGCTGCCTGTGGCCTCCCTGCTCAGAAGCCGGAATGTAGACTGTGATTTTTAAGCATAAGTGTGGACCAAAAATTCATAAAACAACCTAATAAATGATATATTCCTGAATTGCAGGATTGTTTAGGTTTTTAACACATCAGTAACATCTTTTACATTGTGGATTTCTTAGGTACTTCTGCTGTACTTCACGCTGCTGGTGAGCATGTCAGACTTCAGATTCTAGCTAATATAAACTAAGGCATCTTCACTTACAGTGTTAAGTTTTCATGACCAAAAAAACTAATGGAAAATTTGGTCCTAGAAATGTAGAAGAAATAGCTGACAATGCACTACAATGCATTTCAAAGAGTCTCTATCATGACTTATGTACTATGAGTCCCAATTAACTCCTACCCATCCAATAAAGTGTTAAGACAATTTGAAAGTACTAAGACAATTTGTTTCATGACTTTTACCTGACTGCAAGTTTTCACAGGGAATAATTAGCACTGGCAAGCAGCAAATATCACCCTTCACTTCTTTCTGGGACTCAAACCAGTGACATACTTCACTGACTTCTGCCACAGACTTCAAGACTCAAACCTTCATGACAGCTCTGGAAAATAAAATACCTGATACCTCAGAGTTTACTGAGTAAAAACATTCTCTCCCAAATGCAATATCAGATTGAGCAAAATTCTCCCTGAGAAGAGTCATTGAAGATGAGAACTTTGCATACTCATCTATGAAAGCCTAATTCTGGACCACTTATAAGTAACTTTAAGTACCATCTCAGTTGTGAAAAGCAATGAGAACAATATGAGAATCCTAGAAAAAAAAGAAAAAAGGGGAAAATCTCAGCTTATGTGCAGGCTTGGAAAAACCCCTAGAGGCATATTACTCAATTCTTATGTCCAAGATCTTAATGCACCACAAAATGTTGTGAGGGAAAGAATTTCCTGTTACTTTCATCTGTGTGTACACATGGAGAATGTAGAAAAGTTCAGTTTAGTATTATATAGCAGCCCACTTAATAAGCACAGCTATACTAAAATAAAACTACATTTTATTCATGTGACTGTCTGTTCTCCTGGCAGGAAATTCTGACCGAGGGGTTCTTATTTTGAATTCTTCATGTACATGCAAGTTCTGATTTTTATCTTGGAGATCATAATAATGTTCAGCAAAAAACTTACCTATTTTTCTTTGCACTCTGTTTGTAAAGTACACTAAATTCTGCAGGAGTCCCTCAGGACCTGCTAGGAATGAGAAGCATTTTGTTTTTCCAGATGGCCATTTAAAGCTTGTTCTTTATTGATGACTGATGATCCATAAATTCAATCACAGAAAGAGGTGTTCATAAGTTCATGGGTTTTTTTGCTAAACCATAAGGATTCTATTCTACACAGGAACATCTATCTAGCACACAGGTATAGAAGCACTGTACTCACTGTGGATTTTTTATGTGGGGACAGGCATCTTAATGAGCATCAGACAGAGGTTTCTAGACCAAGAGCAGTCTCTGAGGTGGTGCTTGAGCCTATGGGGTGCACTAGGGGCTGCTGGGTCCCCTCTTACCCTGTAAACTGGACTGTGCATACTCTGTTTGCCTTCTATACTCCAGAGAAACATTCAGCTGCCTTTATTACTCACTGGGATTTCCCCTAAATTCCATTTTCCTTTTTCTTTCCTTTCTCCCTGTCTTCTAGGTCCTGCTTTGATATGACATTTCCCTGCAGTCATCTAATCTCTGTGCCCTCTGAGTGTTGAGCAAATGAATATAAATGGCAGGCTGGCCCTCATGCAGGCTCACTTTGCTGTAAAAGAAGAAATACGAGAAAATAATTCTGGAGATGTTCTCACAACAGCCAGGAGACTTTGGGGCATACTCTTTAAGATCATTGCCTAGCCTGGCTAAATCTGTCACCTTTTCTTATATATACACACATCTTATTAGAGACATTTGTCTATAGAAAGCTGTCCAGACCCCTGTCCAACAGCTAGTACTCTGCAGCAGCAGTTGCTAAAGGCCTCAAGCCTGGCAAATAATTTTTAAATATTTCCATGCAGAGCTGTCAGTTTGTTTGAACTGTTCAGCTGATTCAGCACTGGAGCAATGGAAAGGCTGATTAATGGTTTGCTTATTTTACAGACTAACAGCCCACAAGCCAATTGCCCACTAATATTTCCCTGATGAGCCCAGGCTTATTTCTGTGTTGCAGTAGGTTGCTGAGAAACTAAACTCCTCTCTTCCCAGACTGTTCATGATTTTGTTAGCAGCTACATGAAATGGAGTGCCTATTATCATATTTAAACTTAGCATATAGCCCTGTTTATTTACCATAGGTCATAAAGTTGACTGAAAAATTACACAGAATTTCATTTCTGCATAAAAATAAATCTGAAATTAAATTCATGGGAAAAAAATTAAAAAGAGATTGTTTCATTGAAGGACAAAAGAAATAGAAGTAAAAGATGGGGGAAAATGAAAAGAAAAAGCTATACATTGGCTGTTTGACATAAGTTGTTCTTACTTTCCCAAATAAACAATTTTCTCCACCCTTTTTTTAAAAATTCAGTAGTATTAAAATTATTTGTTTCTGCTTTCCAGATATTTAAAATCTTTCACTGTACAAGTGCAGACTAACCTGTATTACAGAAGGTGGTTTTGAAGTTTATTCTAAGGAATGAGATAAAAATGTGGTAAAAACATTGAGGTATTCCCTTTTCATCTCTTCCAGAGCTAAAAATGAAAATTTTACTTGCATACTAGTCCAATGTTTTCAGGGTTTGAAGAAAAGCATTTACTTCCTCTGAATAAATGCAAAGAGAAATATGGTACTGCAATTTCAAACTCAAATGAAAAAGACAGAAGGATGGACTGGGTTTCATTATTTACATTTTTGTCCTTTTTCCAGTTCCTCTGTGTCTAAAGAACTTAGAGTTTCTTAGAAGATAATAGCAATACCAAAGTTCTATTTTAAATGCTTTTGTAGCCTAAAAGGGCTGGGAGGGTGTCAGGTTGGGGGAGTTTGTTAGGTTTGTTTTTTTTAACATCAACCATTTAGGCTGTATATCAAGTGAATGCTTCCTGAACATGTCATTTCAAAGGACAGGGATGAAAAAAAAAAAAGCTCCAAATCTCTCTGAAAGCTTACAGACTATGTATTTGCCATATTTAAGCTTTTATCCTGATTATCCAAAAAATCACTGGTGGAATTCTTGGACCACTCTCCCCACCATTTCTTTCTCCTCTTCCTCCCTATTTGTTAAGGCTGATGAATTTAAGTCCATAAAATTCAATGCTCAGTACAAGCACAGCCCAACAAGATATTGACTGCCACCAGCTCTTTCCATAAACTCAAGGGATCTGAAGTACTCAGCACCTTGCAGAATGGGTTCATTGTTGCAGCAGGGCCAGGATGAGTCCTACACTGAAATCTAAGGAAATCTGAACTCACTCAGGTCACTTGATCACCCCAGCCATGGAAGATTCATGAAATGCCATTTGCCTTTGAGAGAAATCTTTCAGTCATGTCCAAAATTGGCACAGAACAGATAGCTGAAAACTGCAGACAGGCAGTTTTTTTCCTAGGAGAAAAATTGCAGAATCATAGAATTCTTTAGTTTGGAAAAGACCTTAAAGACCATTGAGTCTAGCCACTAACTGAGCACAGACATGTCCACTACAAAACTATATCCCTAAAAGCCACATCTAAACATCTTTTAAATATCTCCAGCAATGGTGGCTCAACCACTTCCCTGGTCAGCCTTTTCCAGTGCTTGACAATCCTTTTGGTGAAGGATTTTCCTAATAGCCAATATAAATCTCCTTGGTGAAACATAGAATTATCGAATCATAGCATGATACAGGTTGGAAAGGACATGTAGAAGATCATGTAGTACCAATGTCCCTGCCATGGACAGGAACATCATTCACTAGGTCAGGTTGCTCAGGGCCCCATCCAAGCTGTCTTTGAACACTTCCAGGGTAGGGCATTCACAGCATATCTGGGCAACCTGTTCCAGTGCTTCATCACCCTCTGAATAAAAATTTCTTCCTTTTTTCTAACCTAAATTTCCTCTTTTAGTTTAAAACTGTTGCCCTTTGTCCTGTTACTATTTATCCACAAAAACATTCCCTGTCATTCCTTTTTGTAAGTCTCCTTAAGGCGCTGGAAGGTCACAATGTGGTCTCCCTGATGCCTTCTCTTCCCTAGGCTGTATAGCACTAGCTCTCCCAGCCTGTCTTCATGAGAGAGATGTTCCATCCCTCTGATCATCTTTATGCCCCACTCTGGACCCATTGTAGGAAGTCCATGTTTTTGTTGTGCTAAGAACTCCAGGGCTGAGTGCAGCACTCCAGGTGAGGTCTCATAAGGACAGAGTAGAGGGGCAGAATCACCTCACATGCTCTGTTGGCCATGCTGCTTTGGATGTAACCCAGGACATGATTGTCCTGCTGGGCTGAGAGCTCACACTCTTGATTCATGTGCAGCTTTTCAGTAACAAGAACCCCCAAGTTCTCTCCAGCAGGGATGTTCTCAATGAGTTCTTCCAGTCCACACTCATGGCCAAGATTGCCCTGACTGAGGTGCAGTCCTTGACTTGGACTTGTTAAACTAAATGAGATTCTTGTGGGCCCACTTCTCAAGATTGTCCAGGTCCCTCTGGATGGTATCCTCTCCTTCTGTTATGTTAACTTCATCACTCAGCTTCATGGCATCTCCAAACTTGCTGAGGGTGCACTCAACCCCACTGTCTGTGTCATCCGAAAAGATATTGAAGAGCACTGGTCCCAAGACAGAGCCCTGTGTTCTGTGGATCAAGAGCCATTGACCACAATTCTTTGGCTGCGTCCATCCTGCCGATTCCTTATTCACTGAACAGTCCATCCACCAAATCCATGTCATGTGGGACCATATCAAAAGTTTTGCAGAAATCTAGATAGATGGCATCTGTTGGTCTTCTCCTGTCACTGTTGCTGTCACTCCATCCTAGAAGGACACCAGGCTGCTCAAGCATGATTTGAAGTTAGTAAGGCCATGCTGCTGTGCTGGCTGCCTTGAATCACCTCCTTATCCTTTATGTGCCACAGCAGGGCTTCTAGGAGGATCTGCTGTGTGATATTCCCAGCTGCAGAGGTGAGGCTGCCTGATCTGTGGTTCCTCAGATCTTCTTTTTCCCTCTTTTTAAAAATGGGGGCAGTGTTTCCTTTTTTCCTTTTTGAAAAGCCTTGGCTTTTCAAATATTATGGAGGTTGTCTTGGCAACAGCATCAATCATTTTCCTCAGGACCCTGGAGTGTACCTCATCAGGTCCCATAGACTTGGGTCTATTCAGCTTCATCCTGTGGTCCTGAACCTGCTCTTCACTGCTCCTACTTCCACCCAAAGGATCAGGGATTTGAGAGACATAGGAAGCCAGATTGCCAGTGAATACTGAGGCAAAGAGCTGAGTACCTCAGTCTCCTCCATATCACTCCTTGAAGTCATTTCTTGTTGTCCTATCTTTTGCTACCTGGGGGAAGAGACCAGCTTCCACTGCCCTACAACATACTCTTGGATGGTTGTAGAGACCGATAAGGGAACTGATATGCTGAAATCTGGAAGTGATAGGAGTGTGACATGTGAAGAGACTCTGTGCAGTGCCACTTGGCAGCTGTAGCACAGATAACCAAGGAATTACATGGGTTAATTACAACTGAATCACTAACCGTAAAATGACACAAGTTCAAAACCAAAGAGTGCCAAGTGGATTGATTTCCAAAAGCTGCAAATTTCTAGGAACTCAGCTTCTGCAAAGTGTTGGAAAAACAAAAATTGGGAAAAATGGGGACATTCCAGCCATTAAATCTCCTGGAATAGTTAGCCATCTGTTCCCAGAGAAACGGATGAGTCACTTATCAGTTGTCATCTGCTCTACAACCCTATCACTACCACAGCCCTCAAGAAATGAGCAAGTTAGTAATAAATCCTGTATTTTAAACAGGAAATGATTCTTCAGCTGGGGATGTCTAAAAAAGAAACAAGCTGCTGTCTTTCAAATGGCACGTAGTAAAATGACTGTGCTCCTCAGTCAGCCCTGGAGAAGTTTAATGGCTTGACTCTGCTGACTTATTGTCATTATGAGATCTATTGGGGCAGGGGCAGGTGGTGAAGTCAGTGTTATACAACTGAAATGGAGATGAGACTGTGTTTGGACTCTGGGGTGTGAAGGGAAGTATCAGGGACACTGACCTGGCTGCTTCAGAGAATTTTGTTGCCTTGCTGTAATTCCTGGCTGCAGCCTCTGCTCCTGATGTACCAAGGGACAGCAGACCAGCCATGTAAGGCAAAGGCCATGGCTACACTTAGGTCAACAGAAAGCAAAGCAACGTATGAAAAGCTCCTTCTTCTGCCTTGTCTTCCCTTCCAAAAACATTGTGCCTTCCTGACATACAGATTTACAGAGAACAGAAAAGACATATGGACACTGTCAATGGGATAAACAGATTCTAACAACAGAAGACAAGGTAGGAGATAGAGACAATCATTTGATTATGTGATGGATAATCGTTCTGCAAATGATAGGGGTCTGCTGTCAATTATAAAGGTCAGAGCTGGAGTGAAACAGAGCAATTTCCTTGCTTGTGACTAGTAATGGATAAACTGACCTTGAACCTAATCTCTCTTACACACAAACCCTGTGTGACACAGTAAGTGTTTTGAGGTGGACTGTGCACCATCTTGTTAGGTCTGCAGAGATGGGTCTTTTCTCTGCTTGTGTTAAGTTCCCTCAGGGGGTTGCAATCATCAGTCATTCAGCAGCTTTACAGAATGGGAGACTCGTTCTGCTGGTCTTGCTTAGGGGTGGTTCTCTGTTAATGACTTTTCACTCATCCTAGCACTTACATGCCACTGTTGTGCCATGTCCATGTGGAACCTTCTGAATATTTTCCTGGGTGGTACCTTACAAGTAAAGTCTTTAGAGCATGCTTTTGTTTTCCTATGGTTTGATGCAATTGAGTAAATTTATAATGCTGATGATAAAATACTAGCAATAGAAAATTAGCTCAAATACTTTTAGGCATTGGTGAGATGTGAGTCTAATTTTTTTTTAATGCATAAAGCTCTCAATCAAAGAAAGCTAAAACCCAACAACCAAAACAGCCAACCTAAGACCTGTTTTCGGAACTGACAAAATACTTATTTCGAAATGCATCTTTCACCAGTTAGAAAGGTGTTAGAACAAATTGCATAACAGCCATGCATATCAAAATTTTAAGCAAGAGACAGACTTTTTTTACAAAGAAGCTGATTAATAATGAGAACAAAACACTATGCAATGTGATGGAGTCTTAATTTCTGAAAATTTATGGTCAAAACTGAATTTGAAATACAAGATTTAATTGAATGCAAACTAGTCAAAAAATGGATAAAATATTACAGCTTGTGATAAAAATAATAGGAGTCCAATGGTTTCTGGTGGCCTAGAAGTCTGTAATGAAGCACAATATTGAAAGATCCTAGTTTCCTTAAAATACTCTTAAACTACCAGGTCTGTTTCAGCTACCATTGCTGTCAGTAGTACATGAGTGACTCAACACCCTCTGCAGAGTACAGCACTTTATAATGGAGATTCTCCCTGAAAACTTGTCAACAGCAATATTTCTTTTTTTCTTTTACTCCTTTTACTTCACATTTTTCTCTATTATCTTACTGCATTTGAACATGCTGCTAGACTGCTGTCAATTTTGCTGCTCTTTTGGCATTTATCTATGTGTAAGGTTCTTAAGGCCAAAGTTTTAGCTCAAGTTTTTATCTTCTTTTTAAATTGGCAGTATTACAAGTTTGGGCATGCTACTGCTAATCTTTCTTTTTTGACAGTAATACTTTGCCAATGACAGTAAAATTTTCTGGTTCAGTTCAGGAATTTTTAGTCTGAACCCACTTATTCAGTCCATTGGACTAACTGCATAAAAAAATCCCCAGACAATTCCCTAGGTCTAAACCATATGTGTAGAGAGCAGAGCTGAGTCCTGAATGAAGAAACAAATCAAGGGGAATTACTTTTCATTCATTTTTCAATACTCTCTCTTTGTGTCAGTCTGGAAAAAAAAAACCAACAAAAAACAACCTTTATAACTCCCAGAGTAAACTCTGACTGGTTGCTCCTCAGAATGTTTTTATCTTGTTTTGTGGGAAAATAATCTGTGGTTTTGTGTTTGAGTAGGAAGTTTTTGATAACTGTTCTCAAGCTGGGATTTTTAAACATAAAAACACACAAACACACAGACACACAGACACAGACACACACACACACTGCTTTCTTCTTCATCACTTTGACAGTTCTGGAACAGACAGGCTATAGGTGACCAAAGCTTGTGACACAACACTTCATGGAGACAGGTGAGACAGATTAGAGACAACTGTTTCAGTTCCGTGGAACTGCACAGGCAGCTGCATCTCGCTGACATTTCCTCTGCATTTAATTTTCCCAAGCAAGTTTGGAATTGCTTCAGTTTATGTTGATGGCAGCTGAGCTATGCAAAATTTTTATTTTCAAATACAACTTCATTACCTGCATTTGGATTTCATTAGAAGCATGACCTCGAGCCATTTGTACATTTTCCTAATTGCATAAGTCACTCAAATGAGCATCTACAATATAAGTTTCCCAATAGCACCATGAGAATCTCACAGTTCCTCATGAAGTCAGTTGAGACAAAACACAGCAGTTTTTCAGGAATGCTAGGGAAGGAGAAAAGAGATACAAGTACAGGAAATAATGATGGGCTTAATGAAGCCACAGCAAGAAGTTCTCATCATGTTTTCTTGTAATATCAATGTGGGCAGGGTAGTTACTTTATAAACATAACTGAAACTGAAAAATCATGAAAAAGGGCTTAACACTCACAAGGCAAATTAAATCCATGGATTTCACTTTAAAAAAAATTGTTCTGAAACAAGGAGCTTAGCAGGGTACAAAGCTTGAATTAGACAGTCATAGCATGTTTGGAAAAACTAACCACAGTTTTTAAAGAGACAGAAACTCTCCTGATTGAGGTGATTACCCAGCCTAGAACACCTGAAACTACAGCATACTTTAGCGTGGGGGCAACTTAAATATTAAGAGCAATGTTCTTGCTTTTGATTTCCATTTCCATTTCCAAGTTTGAAGTGAAGAACAAAAGTTAGTGAAAAATCTGTGTGTCCTTTGATACACATGATCAGCTGCCAGCTGCTGCTATGGATTCCTATTGCACAATCTATTCTCCTGGGGGAGCAGATGACAGATTCTCTTCTTCAAGAAACAGAGCTGCTGCTGCTGCTAGCCAGGCTGGCATCCATTATGTTGAGGTCTAGCATTCATTTGGACAGCTAAATTCCTTAAAACTGAATGAAATGGATACCCACAAGCGGGTTAGCAGCAATTCATCAAACCCAACTCTACTGAAGGCAAGATAGATATGAAGGAAAAATAAATCTTTTCCAAAGCCAAGGAGAGCATCTTCAAAGCCTGTTCTTACAACCATCAGTCTAAGACTTGCACCTCAAATATATATGGTCTCAGTCTTTTTCAGTGCAGACAATTTCTCTGCAATCAAATTTTTCCTCTCTGACCTTACTGCAGCAACTGTCTGCAGAGAGGCTGATATTGGAAGGCAGGGGCTGTGTTGTCACTATATGACAGATTTCCTTAGCTTTGCAATGTGTCCACCGGGTGTTCCTATACTCATGGAAGTAGAAATTACTTTGAACAAGGCTGGTCTTGCACTCCCTGCTATTTTCTGTGTTAAACAACTTGGCTGAGAACAGCTGTTGAGTAGAAGAACTGACAGTGGTTTGATCCACACAGCTGCCATTGACCACTGATAAATTCAGTGCAGAAGGAAGGCTGAGTAACGTGTGTAGAGCCATAAACACAGAAGTGAAAGCAAAAGTGGGTTTCTCAGAGGTCTTAAGGGTCTGCTAGATGTGAATAGATTTCCCTTCTGTCATGCAAGTGAAATTGGAACAATGTACAGATATTTTCAAACTCTGCTTCCCGAAAAACAGTTTGTAAGGGTTGTCTGGTGTGGGGTAACTAGAACAACTAGTCACTTTGTTATCAAACAGCACAGTTATCAAACACCCACTAGCATAACTTTCAGCAAATGTCTATAAAATATTACTATGGATGCAAATTAATACAGAAATGGCAGCGCAGCTGTGTTTAATTTAGTATTTCACATAGACTTTAATAATCAAAGACAGATTTTCCTCACCATTAGTTCTATGACTGAAATGTGGTTATCTTTTAAACAGGTGTCTTTAACTAGAAGACAGCATATCAGTATAAAGGAACAGAGGTATATCCCCTTAGAAATGAAAAGCAGTATCCCTTAAGGGAAAAATTAAATGTCGTCAAGCGGAGATTTTAATTGCCATAACTATAAACTACAGATCCCAGACAGCGGTCACTTTCTACTGAATTATTTTGAAATTTAATGTAAGAGACAATTAAAGAAAAACCCACTAGATAAATTTATCAATATTTTGTGTAGGGGGTATTCTGTATTTTCTTCTTAATCATATCATAGAATCATAGAATCATAGAATCATAGAATTATAGAATCATAGAGTCACAGAATCAGAATCATAGAGTAGCCTAGGTTGGAAGGGACCTGAAAGTTCATCCAGTTCCAATACCCTGGCTATGGGTAGAGACACCTCCCACAAGACCAGGTTTCCCAGAGCCCCATCCAGTCTGACTCTGAAAGTTCCAGGGAGGTGGCATTCATCACTCCTCTGGGCAAATACCACCTAGTAATTTAGTCATCCAGTCATCTTACATCTCATCCTCTAGGAAAACATCTTTAAGTATATAGAAGTCTACTCTTCCCATCATCTTCTGAATGCAGCTCTCTGTCCATTTTTTTTTTTGTATGGTCACAGAGTGGATATCAATAACACTAGGACTTGCACAGAAATGTTGATGTCCTTTAGGAACTGAAACAGGAAAATGACATCATCTATTTGAAATTCATTGCTTATTGAAAATCTGGAACACATTTTCCAGCAAGGACATCTTTGACATGGGCAGTTTGAGCTTTCTGTAAATTGAAGAAAAAAGCACCTTAGATATAGAAAGACAGTATTTTATTCTTATTCTCCAGTCCAGTTTGCTGAATTAAACACTGTGAATTTTGCTGGTCTGGAGTAACTTGCAACTTTTCAGCACCTGGGTAATCTGCAGAGAAAAGAAGGGAGACGTTATACTGAATAAAGAAGTTGTTGTCAAAACATCAAACGACTGCAAAGTAAAGTTGACAGGTAGTCTTGATTTGACTGAAGATATGATTTTCTGATATGAAAAACAAATGCAAAGGCATAGAAAGTTAACTTTTATCCTGCCTAACAAAGAATCTGCTTTTGTGCTAAGCCATTTTAGATTGCAGAATGTCTATGCAATATACTAGAATGTGCAATTTTATAGGTAACCACAACTTAAACAGAAAACATGCTTACAGATGTAAGGCTTTATGTGTTTAGGGAGTCCTTTTTTTTTTAAATCATCACGATGGTATAAACCATCTATCAGATAGGTCAGTGACATCACTCTATGAATTATAATAGTTGATCTTACAAAAACCTATCTCCTCCCAGATATTTTATTGCTCTCATATGATCAAACCATTGATGTTGCAACAAGGTAGCAGGAAAAGGTAATTCACAGAGGAAAAATCCAAAAGGCAGTTTGAGGATAAAACTGAAAGGGCCTTTACTGTATTGTAACAGCACTTCATCCAAAAGCAATGCTCATCTGCTTGATCCAGGAGACAGCTTGTCCTTATCTAACACATGTTTTTCCATAGTGTCCATGAACTGAATTTTAGCATGTGGATTATGGCCACAATATTGACACTCAGTGGTCCAGCAGTTGTCAGGTATTAGGCAAAAGTGGATGATTTCCAGTTGTACTCTCACTGGAGCCAGAAAGGAAATTTGTGGTTACAAGGTGACCTGAAGACTCCAAAGGACAGAAAAAGATTCTTGTCTTTCACTGGTTCTGTTTCAGAGGTGAGCCTTAGTGCCTGGCCCCAGACGGAGATCTGACAGCAGAAGTAGAAATTAATCTTTTCTGGGGAGGAAATCTGGGGGTGTTGGGTTACTTTTGAGGTAAATATCTCCCAATGTTCCTGGTGATCCTGAGGTCTTCTGCTGATGCAGTATGCTTCAGGCTGCTTGCACTGGCATTTTATCTTCCCTGTCGTCAGATTTCAATCTCCAGATTAAGTATAGAGGGACAGACATGGGAAGATTTGCTCTACTTGCTACAGCAGCTCCTCATTAACAAGACAATGTTTTCCAGCCAATGTCATCTGTATCCATGGTCTGTTTTACTTTGTTTTTGTAAGATTACAGACTCCTGAGCAAGTCTGTCCCTCCTTGTTATTGCAAATTTCTCTCATTTCCAGAGAAGACGTCCTCTAAAATGCACCAGTGTGCCATGCTTCATCTTTTTCTAGGGAAAGCAAGCTTTAAAACCCATGGTGGTTAAAGTTGTTTCGGTTGTTTTCAGTCAGACTGCTGAAATATCTTCTGAAGAATATGAATGGACTCATAAAGATATTTTATGTTCCCAAACCATTCCATCACTGCAAATTAAAAAAATTCCTGTGGTCCTCAACAGTTATTCCTGCAGTAGTTCTCAGACTGACCAGTAAACACACTCCTCGGTGCATGTTTTTAACCTAAATATTGTTGATTTTGATATGACATCTGCCTTGAAGTAATGGGCAGTTTATAATGTAGCAGTGTTATAGATATATAGATATATATTTAAGACATTTTGGAAAAACTGACATTCTCTTCCTTAAACAGGACCACCAGCAGTCTTAACATCATTGAGAAAGAAACTCTCTGTATTCAAGTAAATCATAAATATATAGTGTATTTAGTATATCTGTAAGTGGCCTG
Organism: Drymodes brunneopygia; assembly: GCA_013400955.1. NCBI lineage: Eukaryota > Metazoa > Chordata > Aves > Passeriformes > Petroicidae > Drymodes > Drymodes brunneopygia. Next base: position 55,901 of record VZTZ01014077.1, read on the forward strand.
CAAGTACTGAGCAACAGAATACTTAATTTGAGGAGACTGGGCTCATATTTTCCTAAACTGTAGCAGTTCTTTTAGGAGCTCTCCCACTTGCACAGGCCCTACCTTTGATGCAATTTGAAGCCTGGCTGTCTGTTCTCCTCCCAGGTTCTCTGTTTCCCTCAGGCTGCAGAAGGTGCAGCATGCCAGTCTTCACCCAGCTCTTCTACTGCTGCTCCTGTGGAAACTTGAAGGCTTTGCCCCTGGCACTGTGCTGCAGAAGAAGTCATGCAGGATATTTGTCTGCTTCGTTCTACCTTCCCAACACTCAGAGTTTGCAGAAGGCACTTACTGCTTCACACAGGTAATAAATAAGGTGCATTTAGACACAGTGAGGTGGAAAGTTAGGGCTTGTAGAGGGGGTCTCACAGGGTAGGGGAACCAACGGTGGGAACATGCAGCTGAAGCCAGAGGGAGTGGTGTGAATCCTGTGGTGAAGATCACAGCAAGCCCAGTGAGCTCTGCTCCAAACCCCTGGCTTGCATGCCTCAGGAGGCATCTAAACCACAGCAAAGCAGGAAGCTACATGCAGCACTCGTAACATAGAAAGAGGAAATACTTAAAAACTTTTAGAAGCACAGTTAAACAAATTAATGGAAATAATATTCTGCAGTAAAATTTATACATGTCTGAATGTTTCCATGACAGATTAGCTCAGTTTGCAGACTAAAGATTGAGGTTTTCAGCTTCAAGTTATATTGGGTCTTGACAATAAACCTACATCCTTTTTCCAGTTTGTATCCTTGTCAGAAACAACACGAGCTCAGAGATCCAAAAGGATGGCACATGTTGGTGGCAGCTCATGAGACAGAACAAGAGACACATCTTGGCTGATTTAGTTGCAGGTAGCAATTTTTGTTAGAAAATTTTGCCGATGTGGTATGGGAAAGTGTGACGAGGAGAAGGCAGGAGGAGGAGGAAACAGAAGCCACTTTTACTGATCTGCTTCTGCAGATGATAACTGACAGGCCAGTAGGGTCCCACAACTTCATGGCTCTGGAGAGTGTTTAACTAGTGGAAAAAATGGAAGAATTTGGCTCATTGATATAGTATTCTGGACAGAACACCAAATATGTTGCATACACCTCAGTTGTACAAGATTTTTACTTTTATTTATTATATCCCCCCACTCTTTTGCATTTGCACTTGGGTACTTCTGCATGCTGAAAACCAGCTGCAAAATAAAGGTCTTACTTTTGCAGTGGAGTTAAAATCAATTAGCCTCTACTCTTGTGGATTTACAACATACTGCAAAGGGGCTATGTTTTGAAATTCAATAGAAAAGTACTGACTGTCTTTTACTTCCTGAGTATAGGATCCCTTTTTGATATTTGATAGGAAAGAAAGTTTTAGCAGTGAGGATATTCATTCACTGAAACAGTCTTGCCCAGGGATGTGGTGGAGTCCCCATCACTGTAGGTTTTCAAGATGTGGCTGGACAGAGTGCTGGGTAATCTCACCCAGGCTGTATTTCCCATAAAATGTTGGATCAGACAATCCTCTGATGTCCCTTCCAGCCTGTGAGTCTGTGGTTCACTGATTTCTTTTTACCCATCCACGGAGACCAGTGATGAGCTCAGACCTCTGAGAAACTGTGTCTGTTGTAACTGCTACTTTTAAAAAGGATAGGACACATTGTTTCAATTTTTTATTTTTGTGTTTGTTTACTTGCTTCTTTGCGCTGTTCTAAGCATACTATGCTACATGCTGAAGAGAAAACAAACAATGAGTCTTTTCCTAAATTAATAGAAGGGATTTGTTTCAGGTCCTGGGCCATTTTGTTATATGCACTTGAGCTGAAGATCAAGACAGTTGACTTCCTTTTCTAGCATAGTTTATGAGAAGTACTGACCATTCTCACTTCATCCAACATACAGCCTTAGTACTCCTTGCAGCGTGCCTGGGAGGCTTTGTGGATGCAGCCATTGTGAGGCCATGTCTGCAAAGCATCATCTGCACATCATTTCCCCCTCAGAGCAGGAAATTCAATACTGAAAAAATACTGTTCATTTTTCTGGTGAGGGAAATGGGAACTAGAAAAAGAATAATATGACACTTTGAAAAAAAAATGTAATTGAACTCAGTTAGACATTTTTTGAATCCTTGCCATCTGCAAATTGGGAAAAGCAATGCAGGCCTCTGCAAAGCTTGAGAGAAGCTATTGTATGGAAAGAGATCTCACGCTGCTAAATCTGTAAGACAAAGAAAAAAAATCCATCTCTCTCCAGTTCAGACCCTGGTTCTTGTGGCTGTCACCTCCTTGGCTGGTGATCTGGTGCCATCTTTTGCAAAAGGTACATAAATCCATTTGGAGCAGCCCAACAAAACAGCTCCTGGGTTGCCTGTTTTCTCACTGGGTACCCCATGAAGAAAATGTGTCGAGGCTTCACTCCCCAAGTTCTTTAGCAGTTCAGAAATGTCTGTTAGCAACTACTGTATTCTCAGAGGCTCCTTCAAGCACCAGCCCATCTAAAGCTCATTTATTCTGTTTTAAATGCTGGGAAGGCTTCTGTAATGATTGAAAGCCTGTCATTAAAAAGAGGAGGTGAGCAACGGGGGCTGTCTGCTGACCTCACACCCGTAATGGGTTTTCAGTCCTTTGTTTGTCACATTATGGAAGCTCAGTCTTCTTACTGGGTCCTTGCATGAGTAACTTTGTTTTGTTGTTTTGTTCACTGTTGAGTATAATTTACTGTGTCTTTTGCTAAGTTGATTCAGCTATTACCTATGCTATATTTGACCAAAATAAAAATTACCTTTTGGACATAAAAAACCTAAATAAATTTTAAAAACCCCTGAGATCCTAATGTATTGTTAAAGACCAGACCAGCCAAAAAACTGCAGCAGCCATCTTTTCTGGAATGGGTTCTGTTTTCACTGATTCCATCATCACTCTAGATAGATGTGTTTAATACAAAACATGGTGCTGTATTGTTTTGTTTGAAATTATTTTACTTCAGCACCTATGTTTCAATCAAATTTTGCTTGCAGGTTAAAGAAAGAGATATCTTATCTCCTCTCCTATGCACCCATTTACACTGATATTTGCTTAGTATATTTAATGCAAATTCCTGTCCTAAAGTGACAGGGACATTTTTATCTAGACACAAAGCAAAGTTTTAAGTTATTGAAGAAGACAACCTCATCAGCAACATTGAGATTTACCACATTACTGTTACCTTTTCACCAGACAAAAAAAAAAATTAAATTAATCTCTCAAGGATTGATCACTCAGTCACCATCAAAGCTTTTACAGTGCTGTTTCAAGGATCCCTTGGAAAAAAATCTTGCAACACCTTTCCAAGCTCCTTTGTCTGGTGGAGACAGAAAGCTGTGGAGCCAGGGAGGCATTCCTCCTGCCACAGGCCACAGCTGATAGGAGGCAGTGTCTCCTGGGCCACCACCTGCATGTTGTGTCCAGGAGCATTTTAGAAGTCCCACAACCACCATGCCGCACCTAACCAATGTTCTTATCCTTACTGGAACACCCTTCATGTTCAGAAAATCTTCCCTTTTCTTCTCAGAAGGTCTGTTGTTTGCAGCTTTAGCACTATCACAAGCCACAGTTCTGTTTCAGTGTGCATCTGGAGGCAGGCAGCTCACATGCAATGTATGCTTTTGCCTCTGTTTCTCTTACTCACACACACACATACACATATACACACACACAAATAGGTACATATATATCCATAGATATACACATACATATGTATACAGATGCCTACACCTCTAGATATACCCCTTCACACACCCACCCCTCTTTCCCTACCCTGGAATGGACCTGAACCATCTTTTGTGAACCTCTGCATTCATCCAGTGGCTTCTCTTTCCCATTGCACAATTCAAAGCTGTGTTGGCATCAGCGTGGAAAAAGTCTCAAGCATCAGCAAATAAATGTCACCATTCAGAAAACTTTGGCTGCATCTCTTTCTCCACTGTCACTGCTTAATTTCCTGCTATCCTTGCCTGCATGCTGCCAAAGCCTGGTGTTAAACATGCTGGATATTGGCCTAAAAAGGCTCTAGACTTTATTTTGACATTTTGTTGTTATCCTTCTTAAGCAGTAAGGTATTGTACCTTGAACAAAGAGCTGGATTTAACAGAGTGTGCAGCACATGCATTCCTAGCAGAGAATGACTGGATTTTGTTATGATAACACCCCAAACTAAAATTGACAAGTGCTCAGCTTCAGAACTGCTCAAGTCAGCTGTGCTTGCTGTTAATGCATTAGACATTTCCCAGAACACACAATGGGAGAAGTTTCCAGGAAAATGATAAGTGTAGGAAAGATTAAAGACAGTTTCTATAGGCTGTGCTGGTGTTCAGGAATGGCAGGGAGGGAGGTGATAGATCAACAATCAGCAGCTGGATTTTATGCACGCATGCCAGTTCTCTTTATTTTTGAAGAATCAGAAGAGATAGAGGCGACTGGAGCTGAAATATTGGCATGACACCTGGCCTTGTTTTCCTTGCCTGTGGCTTTGCAATTCTTTTCCTGATGAGTTGAATTTCCCCTTGCTGGTTTCTGAGCACAGGCTTTCATATGGCAAGGCAAAGATCAAGACTTGCAGCCATTGCATCAGGAACATGCCCCTTTCTATTTCCAGGAAAAAAGGGTCAGTGTTTGTCCGTGCTATTGATTGCTGCACAGTTTTTGTTTGCATATAGAGTGGAGAGTTCTCTAGGCTCTCCATGTACAATCCTATGATCCTGTTGCCTTGTTTTTCCTGTTACGTCCAAATTCTTCCAGATCCTACCACAGTTTTCAAGGTACAGGAATCAATGTAAGTTACGCTCACTGTGACTGCACAGCAACACAGAGGGAACTCAGACTCTTAGCATGTTATACAGGGATGAAATTAAGAACTAGGAATTAAACTAGGAGGAAAAAAATGTCCCTGTCAGGAATACCTTCATGGAAGTGAGCCTTCATATGTGGCAAAGAGACACTTGAGATTTTTAAAACAATGTGGCATGCATGGTCTTGCTGTGAGGAGGAAATAAAAGAGCAGTTCAAGTGAAATGTTATGTATTTTCCACTTTCAAAATTTCTACTCCAATCTTAGACAAAAGCTATGGGAAAACTGAGTTTGAGAGTACATGTCATCAGTATAAGGTAAACACGTAATGTAAGGCCACCAGAGTTATTCCAAAGCAAAAATTACAAGCCCATAAAATTCAGATAATGACTTTTATATGTAGTGATACACTACGGTTTTTGTCATGTGGTTAAGATTAAGCCATGTTGGTCTCCCGAGCCCTAGATTAGATTAAACAATTTTAGAGGCAGATTCCTTCCAGCCCTTGGAATAATGCCTAAGGCATAATGAAAGCTGTTCCAATAACCCAAATATACCTGTTCATAATTTAATAGAAAAAAAACCCCAGAGGTTATACTTAAATTTGAGTTTCTGAGGTTTAATACACTTTGTCCACTTGGCAACTGTAATCTATAGTGACTCAAAACAGAATTTTAAAGTTATTGTTTGCTCTTTCAGTATCTGTCCCTGTGAGGCTCTAGAATTGTCTGGACTGACTCACATACCTTATGATACACGTTCACACAATTTCTGTGAGTTATTGCTTTAAGGAAGTCTTATGTGTATGGTTATTGAATACAGAGACCATTCAGGAAAAAAGAGGTGTTGTACTTTCTCTTAAGAATATTTTCAAATGTATTTCCTTCATATGTTTAAAGGGTCAGTACAATCTTTAGTGTAACCAGCTTCATCAGAAACCTTTCAGGGAAGAAGTTCTTTTCACTCTTCACAGGCAAGAAAGCAGCTGACTTGGTCAAGATCTGAAATTAAACGTGTTTTAGAAAAGAAAACTGAACGCAGCTCAAAAAAGTCCTAGACTTAATCACTAGCTTTGCAGTAACTTTAACTTCATGGATTTATGGATTTTTTTGTGACTTAAAGGAAAAACAAATCCAGAGAGTGAGTGCTCTGGTGTTCAGAGTGCTCTGGTGATCATACATTAATATGACACATTCTTAAGTAAAATAAAAGGGTAACTATTCATGTAACAATGTACAGCCAGTAAATGCATAACAGAGACAAAAGAAAAAAAATAATTTTTGACATCTATAAAATAGTATGGTTTTCCTCTTTCAGGGTGCAAAAACTGTGCCATGATTGCAGAATTTTTTGAGCCTCTCCTTTCATAGTGTTTTATAATTCTGTGTCCATGGACAATTCTGAAAGCTCACATGAGATTTGTGTTGTAAATATCAAGTCACTTGAGCTTATGTGCTGAAGATGCATTGGTATTAGATGCTCCAGACACTGGCACTGTGAAAATATTAAGAATGATAGATTTGGAAGGCAGGAAAAAACACCATCTACTTTCTCTGAAGTCCAGCCCAGCCAGGGCATAACTTTAAATTTCAAATCAGCTCAGGAATGTTTTAAACTTCTTTATTGCCCAATATTTTACATGAGAGTAAGGGACATGTCCTTCTACACCTCATAAATTTGACATACTGTAGTTTGAAATCTCATTAGCCTTCAGATGCAGCTTACAAATATTACAGATCTTATGGACATGTTTTGATACTGTTACTCTCTACCAGTGCTATTTTTGCAAGCGTGTGTTTTCTATTTGTCCTTTCCATGAACCCTCAATTTTGTTTAGTAACAACATTAAACTATTTTACCATAAATCTAGGATTTTAACTGCTTTGGAGTTCTTGAGATGATTGGTGCATGCTCAGGGAACTCGTACACATAATTTCGTCCTCTTGGAAGTACATTAAATACCAATAAATTATAGTGAAGTGTCTTGTGGAAGAATGCCTGCTACTCTGCAGCAAAATCTTAACCTCTTTATCAGTTGGTGGCATATGGCATTTTAAAAGCCATGTGGCTTAACTTGTAAATGCAAACTAAAGATCTTATCCTTAGCCCAACGGATGTGCGTACACCGCCCAAAGGAAGATTCTGTAATTACCTACTAGCACTGATTTATTATTACAAACTCTCAGCCTATCTGGTAAGTTTGATGTTCTATTCTCTCTGCTCTGCAAAAGTGAAATCCAGTCCCTCCAGGTTTAAGTGGGACCTAAAGGAAGAAAGCTGTTTTTGCATATACAGGATTTAACTTAGAGATTCATACACCCATGTAGTGATCACTGGTTTATGTTTCGTCAGTATACATATAATGCATTCCTTTTATTACACATTTTTAAGTAACATGTAAATTTTAACTTCCTACTCTTGGTCAATGTTGCTGTCTTGAGGATTTAAGAGCCAAGTAAATTGGAGAGAATCTCTGCTGTGATCTGGCTAACATGGATATTGGATTGAGTTAATATGGAATGGTATGAATGAGAAATGTCAAGATATTTTATAATAATCGTCTCCCTGTTAGAAAAAGCAAACCATTGATGATAAAAAATATCCATACTCTCTATCTTCCTCAAGGAAAAATCCGTCTGAACTTTGCCCAGAGACAAACCTTAAGGAATACCAATTTGTTTATGTTCACTTCAACAACCTTTGAATTTAGCAGCTGTACACAGAAAGGTGCTGTCCTCCTCCATGCCTGAAGCCTTTGATTTGAGTAGTTATGACTCTGAAGGTGCTGACCTCCTCCTCCAAATGCCTGAGTCTCTTACGGGCTCCAGTGTGCTAAGCAGTAGTGCTGAAGGAGCCTCTGTGCTCCCTCCAGGATTTTGAGGGTCAGAAGGACTTCTCCACTTATGGCTGTGCTCAGGTCTTTAGTGCCTGTTCAAATTGTGCCAAAAATCAAAGACTTATTGTTTAAAAAAACTGGGGAATGCTATTTGATAAGAAAGCACCAAAAAATTTCTGTCTTACGATAGAAAATTTGGAACAGATGTATTTTCTCTTTTCTGCCAGGCAGAGGGAGTTTCTCCATAGATGAACCTTCTTCCAACTACTTCTGTTTCCTCAGTATATATTTGTATAATTCTCTGATCTTTCTCCAGTGTTTCCAAAAAATAAGACCTTTTTCACCACTGTTCTCAAGGACTTTCCAGATGAGTTCTGGGGGAGGCAATATTAATTTCCTGGAAAAAACTGTTGTTTTTAAAAACATTCTCTGTTCTGAAATTTTAATACAAAACCTTTCTCCTAGGTCCAACTTACTTCCATGGGAAGAATCATCTATCATGAAAAATGCAGAGTAAAATCCAATCTGCATACCCCCTGGGGCTAAGACTTTACCATATGCTCTTTCCTTATGCTGCTGATCCCTCTGGTTCTCAGGGAGAAAATGCATTTCCAAAGACATCTGCAAGCATGTAGCAAGCACATTTGTGAAAATAGAGGAGGTGCTTCCACAGTAAAGTGATTCCTATGGGAAACGCAGATTTCTTCCTTTTTTATACAAGAAGCTAGCTTGTAACTGAGCAGCCACTGGTCAGACCACTGCCTTTCAGGTAAAAGGTTATCCTATAATAACCATTTTGTTTCATTTGCTGACATTATTACTCTAAGATTTTTGTCAAGATGTGCAGCAAAACCTCTTCTCCATGGGTTAATTATCTAGGCCTCAGAGCCAGACAGAGCAGATGCCATTCACATGAATCACTGCACAGATTAAGATTTGGATTATTTCCCCCCTTTTCAGTATTTTACAGATTAAATGCCTCAATTACACATTATCCCTTGCTACACTGCCATTTATTTCCAGCATTCCTGAACATGTCACTGCTGGCAAGCCATGCTGGGTAAGAAGATACCAGCCAGATTTGGGTAATGGTTTCTGAAGGCAGTGTCTGTTAGCAGTTTTGGGCTCTCTGTGGTGAGATAGATCTGCAGAAATAATTAAGACTGTCTGAGGATTCTCCAAGTGCTCTGCACTCAGCATTGTCCTCCTCTGTTAACCTTTTGCCCTGACACCTCAGGAGAAAAGAGGGTAGAACCACCTGAGGTTTTTTGTGTAGGGAATCATACTTTTCTCTGTTCATCTCTACTTTTGTCAAGATGCTTTCTGCTCTGCTTTTCACCTTTGCAGCACAAGACTGGCTTTGCTGTGTGCAAGAACATATGGTGGCTCATTAACTAGCCATCCTACAGTTGCCTAAATCTTCCTGTCTCCCCTTGATGCTTTCATTTTCCTGAACTCCTTCTCTGCCATGCCATTAATACAACCTTGACATAAAACTTGCCAAGAAAATCCCATTGTCTCACTGCAGGCTTTTTATTTTGGTTCATCAGCCTGTCCAATGTAATTTGGTTAAAAATATGTGTATTGACTGACAAAGCCAGACTGAATATTATCCAGGCTAAACATTTCTTAGAAAAAATAAAAACTGTATTTTCTTTTCTTCTTCAGGTCTAATTCTTTCTCACTATTTTCAAATCAGTGGATATAGAGTTGGCTGGATGGGAAGACACAAAGCAAGGTACACAAAATATGAAATATCACAGACAGCATGAAACCCTGACCGTGTCTGTGTGCATCCATCTTGTCATTTTTTAAGCCAAGCAAAGAGATCTTAACTATATGCAACCAATTAGTGTTTATTTTTTAGGGAAGCTAGTCATGATTGTTACATTTGCAGGTTTTGTGGGCGTGAAGGTGAAGACACAGCTTTTGTAGTTTTTATTCTAACTGGAGTCCAAAGGTAAGTGTGTATCTTCTACTCAGCTAGACATGCTTGTGCTTTTGGCTGGCTGGGGTCTTCTCTTTTAACTGGGCTGACTTTGCAAGGAGCCACGTTGTACTTTTGTGTATGCTAAGTGAAGACACTGCAAACTCACTCTTGGTGGCAATCTCACTGCAGGGGATGTTATCAAAGAACCAGAACATTAGCTCTGCTTACATTTGAGAAATGCACTTTTTATATCTGTATGTATAGCATTCTTGACCCTCAGTCTTGGCTCCAAGCTTTCCAAAGTGTCCAAAACATATACATAACAGATGTTTCTTTGTTTCACACCAGCCACTGTAGACACAGCTGATACTCTTCAATGGACATGTTTATTGAAACTTTCAGGCAAAATATCTCAATCACCTGGTAAGCATTTTAATTTGAAATCTGCCTTTCTTCTGCACACTGTGAAGCTTGCCCATTGCCTCACTCATTCCCACAGGGTTTTTTTGTTTGTTTTTCCACTCCTGCCAACCTTGAACTGTGTTTTTCCTGGAGTTTTCATTTTTCCCTGGATTGTGAAGCCCAGACATTTAAACCACTCTTTTTTTTTTCCTCTTCACCAAGCAAAATAACAAAAAGGGGAAATGCTGTACTCATCTGAACAGATCTTTACCAGAAAGTGTTTGAATTTTAAGTGTTTGAAACTGATGATTTCCAACACAAGATAAAAAGCCTTTGGTGTGATGAAAAAGAAGACTTTAGCCACAGCTCTCTGTACCTTTTTCAGCTTCTTTCCTGGACCTGTTTCATCAACTGGTTTACTGAAGCTGAAACCATGTGGCTCAAAAGCATTGCCTGCTACTCTGACCACTGTATGGCAGACAACGTGTTTGCAGCTCTTTATTTATGGAGTTTATATTGCTATGTTTAGAGAACCTTATTCTGAACTCACACCTTAAAAATCAGGATTACTTTTCACTAAAGCAGCAGAGTACACAGCCAAAGGACAGGCCCAGGCAAGCTCAGTGAAAGATGGACATGCAGTGTGTTGCTGTGAGTGCTTCCTCACTGCACCCACCCAGATGGGGCATAGCATGCACAAAGAGTCTTCTCAAATGTGAAATGACAAAGATGCTAATTCCTCTAATTTCTCCAGGGAAATTCTGGAGAAATCACCTCCTTTCAGGGCTAGAAATGGCCATGTCACTTTCTGAAACAATTAGACTCGCTGCTAAGTGTGCAAAATATTGATAGAACTCCTTTAGCTGTTTCTCTCCTCGCTGAGTCCACTGTAATTTTGATTCCACTCCAGGTGTCACAAAAATAAGGCAAGAGTAAACTCACTCAGGAAACAGCAAATACAAAGGCATAATTCAGGCAAATTTCCCTCTCCTCAAATTATGAGAGTATAAAACTTTAGGAAGTCACAAACTAAACCAGATTCAATTAAACATACAATTGAAAAACATCTTTCATTTTTCTCTTTTAGACATCTTGTCCCTATTTCGTTAGAAAACACCTCTGCATCTTGCAAGACTGCACTTTAAAGGTCATATTTTTATATCTATTTTTTTTAAATTCTCTCAATAAGAGTGGGTTTCAGGTATTGTCCTTTTTCCTAGGTGAAATGGCTTTTCCAGCAGTCAAGAACCAGTTTCTACACAAGAGAAGCATTTTTCGCCTCCCGACTTCTTTTGGAAATGCTTATTAAAAACTTCTACTAGAGAGCCATTTAGCAGGGCCTTAATGAATGTTTGGAGTTTTTTTGCCCTCAGGCTTTGTCAAGTGTGCACATATTAACACAAGTAGGTGCGTCTGGGCACCCTGCTGCAGTCCTGCACGAAACACAAACTAAAACATCCTCTGCTATTAAGCACATGGTTTAAAGCTTTACCAATGTGTTGAGACCAAAATGCAGGAGAATTTGTCTTTATTCAGAGGGTGACCTTGAAAACTGAAATTCAAGAGAGGAAGGCTGACATTTGAAAAAATGTTAAGGGTGGTGTTGGTGCTGTGGCAGTTTTCTGGAGAAAGAAATTTGTTAGTGCCATTTATTCAGACATTGAGGCCTTTCTATGTCCGTTCTTTGAATTTATGCACGATATTTAAAAATCAATTATTCAAATGGAGCAGTGGCATGAATGGCTTTTTACAGGCATTCTCTCCTTGCTTTGAGTGTGCAGATCTCATGTGTACCCAGCTGTTCTTTCAAAGTAGCTCACAGGAAAGGCACCCTGTCCCCAAAATCTGTAGCTGTGGCCACCTCCAGCTGACTACCTACACTTTTTAACATTTTAATCATGCTATCTTCAGTATAAAGAACAAGTGTCCAACTACCCTCACTCACATGAGTAGTCCCAAGATCTGGCCTCAGTTTCACCTTGTGAAGAATGATTGATTATCAAGGCCTTATCAGAGTTTGTATACAAGGTACTGATATTTAGGAAAAATCCCTAAATTATACATCCGATGCACCATTGAAAAGGTGTGAGAACAAACTGATTCCCAACTCATTCTTAAAGTCTTCCCTAGGATATGGAGGGTGTCTGGTGAGAGCAAGGACAGATGAAGATGTAATTTGTCGTTCTCATTTTAGTTACTTTAGAGCTCAAGAAACACATTGCTCTGGATAAGAATTTACTCCAAGAAGGGTTTTTTTTCTGCATATAAATACTTTGCTTTCAGTGAAGACTGAGCTCCATATGTATTGTGTCTTAGTGGTTATGCAACTAATAATAGGAGTCACTGGGAAGAAAGACTGTTCAAATTTTCAGCCTACTATTTTATAGTCAGACACCTTCCTGTTATGAAAGCAAGGCACTTTGCTGGCTGTTAAAGATTTAACTGATAGTATTTCAGCCTTGGATGAAAACTCTCTAAAACTCCACTTATACCCCTCAAATACAGAGATGTAACTAAACATATTCAGAGAAGGAACAAAAAAAAGAAAGAAGCAAATCCTGTTTTCATAATTATTTTTTTTTCATTTCACTCCTCTACAGATCATGAATTCCATCAAACATTATTCTTCACCAAAATGAGAATACTTGACTAACTCACTGAATTTTTAAAGGGAGAATTACATCTGTTCAAATTTTTCTTTATATGAGTAATTGTTGGTGAGCTGTCTATAGTAGGTCCTGATGGGAGGGCATGTTAGGTTAGAGCTGAGCTGTGTGCCTGGAAAGGAGGCAGAGTGGAATTAAATAATGATATGAAGCCACTTTTGTTCCTTCTCCCTTCCGTCTGCCTTGGATATGAGGACAAAATATTCAGCTCTGCTATCTTGGTCTGTCTGAACAACCAACAGGCCATTTAAAACAAATACCGAACACTGAATAGCTATCAGTTAATGTTTACATTGCAGAGTTTCTTATCATTATGCTTAATGCTCCTCAAATATATGGTACAATTATTTTAATATACGTGTCACCCATCTCAAAAGGTCTGAGGATAAGATCCAAAGGTTGCCCATACACTGAGTTGTCCTGGATCTGCTCTAGCTAGAAATGTGTGTCTTGACATCTCCATCCAAGTGCTTTCAAATGTGATGTTCCTCTGGGTGGATGGTTTTTCACTGAGCTTCAAGCAGTGCTCATGTTCCCTTATCTGTAGGAGTGACACTGGTGCCAACAGTATCCAGCCTCCACATTTTCTGCACCCAGTGAACTGTATTTGCATTCCTGTGAACACAAAAAATTGCAATTGTCTCTCAGAAAACACAGTTCTCTAGTCAAAACAGATGTGGTCCTTCCCCATGTTTCACAGCATCTGTTTAGAAAACAGGCTCTGACTGTGTGACTCTGCCTGTGAAAGGAAACGTAGGTCACTTTGTAAGAAATGGAGCTGAAAACAGCTCATGTTACATGCAAGGCACTTCTCTCTGTGTGCACCTAGGAAAAGAAAGGCAGAATCCCATAAGCCACACCAAGGAGCAGTTTATTCAAAAAGCAACTAGAAAGCCCATAAATTCCTGGCAGACAAAACATTGCAAAATCCTGCATATTTATTTTAAGAGAAACCATAAAAAAATAGGTCAGTATCACCAAAATATATGTTGAAAAGGAGACCAAGGCATCAGATAAATTGCAGTGCTTGGCCTGTATTGGAGAGATTTTCCTCAAGGCTCAGTAATTGCTACAGTCTGCTGTGTTAGAAGGATGGCAAGGAAACAGGTAGGTTAAACGGGAGAAACCATCTCCATTCCCTACAAAGAAATTACACTCTTGCATAAAACCAGGGCACTCTTTCTGGAAGATCTGTGTATATTCATGTAGAAAGAAACAACCAAACATAACTACTTGCAGTGCTACCATGCATATAATTACAGTCATGAAAATATGTGAAATGAGACAAAACATTTGCTCGGCTGTTTTCTTTAAAGGGACACAGAAAACTGCATAATAATAGCCCTACTAAACTAGAAAAGGACAACTTCTGCCCAGACACATGGACATGGCTTTGAAAAAATTTTGGCTGTCCTGCCAAATGAAAAGATGCTTAAATTTTTTTATACTCTCTATCCTAGGTTAACATACGGCCCGAGGAATAAAAGTCATGCCTGAATTATTTCGGAAATACATTATTAATCTTTGCTTTCTTAACTCTTTGTCTTCTAGTTCAGTAGTTTTCAATATACTTCCAAGATATGAATGCCAGAAACAGCCCCAGTGGGAAGATAGACCAATTTCCCCAAAACTGATTGTTACAAAGCATTTACAGATTTGCTTTCTTTTGTCACTTTTCACTGACCCTTTAAAAGCAGACTCCAGTTCCCCACAGTTTTGCAGTCCACAGCCTGAAAACTACCACTCTGGACATGTTCAGGTTTGATATGTTGCTGACATGTTTATCTGTCAATGGTGTTTTTAAGCAGTTGCTGTTCAGAAGTAGATCAGTGTGTGCCAGCAGCTCATGATCTGGAGAAGAGGGGACGCTTTGGATCATCCCTCAGCATGCCTTGTCTCTGGGAGTCCTGATCCAGCGACACTCCGTTTTGCAGATCACACAAGTACGCAGACATGCACACACATAGGCAGAGAGGACATCATATTTTTAATCACTAGCAAATATTGGCTGCCTGTTTACAGATTTACAAGCAGAATAAGCCATTAGTGTTGAGTGGGTTGTTCCACAACAAGGAAGAAAGAAAGTGTGGGATAGCAAGACTCAAGCCGCTCTTCTTTAATGAGAGCTCCCAACCTCATCTGCAGTGACCTTCATGGCAGGCCCCCCACAGACTTCAGTCAGGTCAGGGCTTTGCTTTGAAAACTTTATTCTGGAACATATCTCTTTGCTCAAAGAGTGTTTACAACTTGAGGGAAATGGGACTTGCCCATTTAATACAGAAGGCTTTAAAACCCCCAAGCATTTCATTTTCCAGTGTTAATTTCCCCACCATAATGCACCGCATTGCAGCCTCAGACGCAGGCGTTCAACCATGCGTCACCACCACCCTGATTTGCAGAGAGTAACAGGGCTCTGAAATTACACAGTTATACATATTACAGCATTACAAAGCTTTTGGTTTAGATGTACATTTTTTTGCAATGGATGAGGGGGAAACGTAGTTCAAGGTTGCCCAATGTTAAGACAAACACAAGAGAGCAGCAAGCCCATCTCTACTGTTTTTCAACATGTGGTTACTTTCTGTGCCCTCAAAGGACTCCCCATCCATGTCCTTCCGAAACCAACATTAGCCACATGCTTATGTCTAATGCTTAGAAGATAAGTGGTTTGACTACTGTAAGCATCTTGCTTAATCTTCTAAGTGATGCAGTTCCACCTGGTGTTAAAGATAAAAAGATTTCATCTTTGTAGGTTTCTTAAAAAGGTGCCAGATGTTACAAGTTATTCCCACTTTTCTCATTGGAAAAGCAACCAACAACTACATTACAAATTTGTATTCTCGATACCAAAACAGATTTGTTATAACCTAGTTAGTTTTCAGCAATCATCAAAAAAGTGTGTAAATACCCATTCAAGCTCTAGCAAAATTGACTGCTACTAACATCTTTAAAACATGAATCTGTCATCCTCCACAGCATATAAAGACAAAAGGGTTTGTATGGTTAGCAAAGTATTTTGA
Source organism: Drymodes brunneopygia (assembly GCA_013400955.1). Classification (NCBI taxonomy): domain Eukaryota; kingdom Metazoa; phylum Chordata; class Aves; order Passeriformes; family Petroicidae; genus Drymodes; species Drymodes brunneopygia. The sequence continues at coordinate 71,590 of VZTZ01014077.1, forward strand.
TGAAGGGATTTTTAGCCAAAAGTGATAATTTCTCCACTTTTTGAAAGACCCTGGTACTGGGATTTTATTATTTTCATTTTCATTCCCCTCCACTAGGCTTTTTAATGACATGAATACCATTATCCCTCTTCCTGCTGAGTTTTCCTGAGACTTTAATACCGGGAATTACTTGCTCCTGTAGAGCAAATAACTATGATAAGTAACACAGTACTATTGTTTGTATGTTGTTCCAGATGCTCAGGTTAATCACAAGAGAAGGAAAGGTGGCTTTTAGAGGAAGATTTACTTACTGTTTTGTCAAAACCTGTGCATTCCATTAGCACTAAGCAGAACCTCAGCAAGCAGCAATCACGATGCTGTAAATTTTCACTCTGTAGTTCGAAAGTTAGGGATTTAAAGGCAAGAAAAAAGATTTTCATTATGTGTTATAGATGCATTACTGTTACTAACAATGATTGCAAAGATGAAAAATATTCTTTAGTAACGCTCTACTAAAAAAGGGGAGCTTTACTTCTAGACTGAGCCTGTCTATCTTCAAATCTGATCTTTAAGCTGGATTTTGCAGTAATGTTGCCTTCTAAAGGTTCTATCAAAGACAGGACATTTCCTCAAACCTGAGAGCTCCACTCACCACACAGTTGCCGCATCTCCATGTTCCTGTCTCACCACAATAAGATCTTCTACTTTCTTGGAACAGAGAATGTTACAAAATTACTGGTTACTTAGTCACTTTAGCATGTTCCCAAAGTATATGTTTTGTACACATCAGGCTACCTTTGCTTTCCTGCACTCCAAGACAGTTCTGGGCATGCAAACACTCTTTCCTGGAATGCCATTGTATGGTCTCCCAGAGCATTCAGGTATATTCCCGATTGAATCCTCTCAGCAGTGATACAACAATAAAGAGTTTGAGTGACAATTTTGGCTTTTTCATGGGCAGTAGGCATTTGAATTCCTTGGAAGCAGCCAACACAGGAATCCACCAAACAAAATCCTCTAGCCATTGAGTTGATATCTGACAACTGCTCCCTTTTGAAACTGTATTTTAAGAAGATGAGCAAATGTCATGTTCATTTTTCTGGAGCTGAAAAGTCTAATTCAGCAAAGGTAAAAAATGTGATTTCATAATAGTCTAGTCAGAAGTTCATGTAGTCTGGGACTACTTCGTGTAGAGGTTACCAGGCATTTCTGAATTACAACATCATTTTTTTGAAAGGAGTCTCTGCTTCTCAGTTGAATGAAAATCAAATACCCTGTGTACCTCAAAGGACAAATCAAGCTGTGACTACCCTATCCTGACAAATCATGGAAATTGCTCAACAGTGAGCACTCTCTTTCTCCCTCTTCCATGCATTTCCCTCACATATGCAGCAGTATGGTTTCTTCCAGCTGTGATTCCTCCTCTGTTTCCACTTTTAGAAATCCTTAGAAAGGGTCCTCAGGATTAAATATGAAAGGGGGTGGGGGAGGATATCATTCCAATGAGAAGATTGTGGGGATTAAAATGTAATGTAACAAAAAATGTCTTCTAGAAATATGCACTCAGGCATTTAACTATAAGCAGGCCATTTCATAGCTTTTATTGCACTGGACTTCTGCCAGTAAAAGAAAATCACACAGACCATGCAGCTTTAACAATGATTTTTTTCCCTTATTGAACCTAACTACCAGAGACAGCAGTCACCTCCACTGGTGCTCTGCCTTTGGCCCCCTTCTGAGGTTTAGGACATTAAATTGGTTCCACATGGCAGGACTTGGAATGCTGAAAATCAATCTAACTTATGATTCTGAAGTTTAGTTTCCCTTAAAGAGTCATATTTCAAAAGTTCGTGGCCCAAGCTCTTTCTCTTCCAGCTTCAAGCAAGGACTATTTAAAACTAATTTAAACACTATGAGAAGATTGTAACATAAAGTCTGTCTCTGCATTTTTCAATGTGAATGAGTTAAGAAAAGAAAAACCTATTAAAAGGTTTCAAGCACTAATATTAAGGCATTAATTGCAGAGAATATTAGAATGAATGAAGATTAACTGATTGCTGTTTATTTTAACTATTTACTATACAATTCAACAGCTCCTTTTCAAGCTTTCCTGCCCTTGACACAAATTACAGATTAATGACTTGTTTACTGACAAACTAGTAATGTACTGAATGTCACCTTCTGACATCGTTGGCCAGTCTTAGCAAATATTTCAGGACAAAGAAAACAAACCTTTTTTGTTGTTTGTTTGTTTATTCCAGCCCCTCCTACACTGAGATCTTCTTGCCTAGGAGAAAGATTATATACCAGCATTTAAGTGCTCTTGATATATTTTTCCCAGTGGTCATGGAAGAGCTGTGTTTATTTCTTCACTGATTAATTCTGTGTGATTGTTTCACTGAAATGAGGCTTACTCTCCATTTTAGAGGTCTTCTTAGTAAGATTAAAAGCAACATAATAAGAGATGTATAAATATTTGGATATTAGGTTGTTTACTAAACAGAAAACAAGGCATTTGCTTTTTTCCATGGGGTCCTTCTTTGCACTATCCAGACTTAATTTATGGCCAGAGGGTTAATATTATACAAACAATCATTCATTTCAGAAGAAATGTGATCATTACTAAGCTGTTTCATTGGTTAACGAAGAACCTCTGCTTTCTTTAGCTCAGCTGGGTTGAGGTAATTGCCTTAGGCTGCAGGCAGGAGAATGGGAAGCAGATGAAGCATGTTGAAGATTAACCACACAAAGAAACTGCCTAAACAAAGAAAGGGCTCCAAGAGGAGGAGGAGAAAAAGTCTCTCAGCCTAGACAGGCATACTGGGAAAGAAACTGCTTGTAGCTGCTCACTACTTCATGTCCACAAAAAATGAGGAAGAGAGCCTTCAGCAATTCCTGTGGGCTAATCTGTGTATGTGCAAGCAAATTGGGCTTGCAGGCACTTTCTGATAAGAAGGAAAATGTGACTGTGACAGCTCATGAATGACACCAGTCATTTACCCAAATGCTGATATGGAAGGAAGGTTGTTTAAAGGTGAAGCTCCTCCTCACTTTAGCCTGCTTACACTCACATTGGAAACCAGAGGAGTCTATTTAATTGTGTTAAAGACTCAAATTAAATCTGCAGAAATCCCCCCAGCCACATTACCCCTCTACATTCCATTACCCCATATATACTAAACACACTAATGGCTTTTGTCTCCTGTTTTTTATATGGCATCCATCTTATTCAACGGAAGAAATTAAAGTTTCAAAAAGCTCAAACTTGGTCACAACTGGCCCTGGCTTCCTTTGTAGGCAAATATGAAAAATAAGATGGCTTCATAGAATCATAGAATAGAATCATGATAGGGCTGGAAGTGACCTTAAAGCTCCAATCTCCCTGCCATGGACACAGACACAATTTAATTAGACCAGGTTGCTCAGAGCACCATTCAATCTGGCCTTGAACACTCTCCAGGATGAGCCATCCACAACTTCTCTGGGCAACCTGTGCCAGTGACTCAACACCCTCATAGTAAGATAAAGTTTCTTGCTGAGTAAAGAATTTCTTCCTGAAGAAGAAAATTTGTCTTAGCCATCTGTCTTGGTAAGAGATGAACTCTCTTGAAGACTCTCACTTCTTTTTACTGTCTGTACAAGAAGACTATCAGTGAGTAGTACAGGCTTCAAAGCCTAACCCTGGAGCACCTAACTGAGGAGAGAAGACATACTGCTATACAAGCAGGGATTTCAGTTTCTTCTAGAGAAAAGTCTCTCCTATACACTTCCAGGAGACCAGCAGAGCCACCACAACAGTGTGTTTCCAGCTGGCAATCTTAATTAAGAATCACAGGAGTGCCTCCTGTTTCTATTTTTCCCATGAAAAATCTCTAATGCCTTGGCTGAAGCTCACTGCCAGGGATATCCAGTCAAACAGAAATCATGGTCATCCCTGGAGCACCATGTAGCTCAAAGCATCCACCAGCAGACACAGGGTGACACCTTTGGAAATCCTCTTGGAGGAGACAAACCTTTGGAAGTCCTCCAGTGAATATCTCCTTGTTCTCTAACAAAGGACACTGCATGCCAGAGACATGCAGTCATGTTCTTTGAATTTGGTTATTCTTATGGATTCAATCACTGCCCTTCAATCACTAGCTACAGGATAGATCTTGATTTTAAAAACCTTTACTTACTCCAGAATAAAGAACTAGCATTCCATTATTTTTGTTAAATTATTCCTGGTTTTACATAGCTTCTAGCTGAAAAGCATGATTGTTCACAAAGCAAAACAGCATTGTTGGACAAATAAGGCCAGTTTAAATGTATTATTTCTTTTGCTAGTTTTATACTAAAATAAATATGAGCTAGGTTGGCATATGAGTAGGAATGATATTCCAACACTTCATTAGCAACCGAATGAACTAAATTTTAAATGTAATCCTCAGCTACAACAATAGAAATTTTCACAGACAACTAATGCAAATTTTTCTGAGTTAGGCTAAAAGCAGCAACGAATTTAAGTATCAAGAGTTTTGTTGCTTTTAACCAATAGTTAAAAATAGGAAAGCTCAATCACGCCTATGTTTAGAAGAAGAGAAAATATGAACAAAATAGTAGCTCTGCCGAAGTCCTGCAAAAGCCATGTAAATCTGTTCATAGACTTTAGCTATCTCTGGATCAGGCCATCATTAAACACATGGCCAGATGTGCTATTATACACCCTTGACTTCTGACCTTATCTCTGTTTTGATGGCTTCTGTGATATAACTGGGCTGGACCCATCTTCCCTGAGACTTTAGTTTATGCACCAGTGGACACAGGATTTAGTCTATCTGTCTAACTGGGCTATCATCTGGATGCCATGTTAGAAGGAAGAAATTTTAGATGTTTTGCCACAGAGTAGGCACATATCAATGTTATATAACCTGGGGATTTTCAGTGATTCTTATGACACAACATTCCAGAGACAAAGAGCACTCTTGAGATAAGCTCTGCTCTATCCAGAGTGAATGACAAATCTGTCAAAAACAATGGGATCAGAAGCAAGTACCTGGATTCATTCCCCTAGGAAGAAGCTGGTTTGATAATGTCATAGCACTAAATACGTGATGTGTCAGTGAAATGTCTTCTGCACTCAGGTCTTGTACTGGTATAAGTTTTTCTTATGCTTGTTTAAAAATGTGATTTGGAAGTGTTTGTGATTAACACTTCAAAACAAAATTTACCATCTTAATCTAAAATTTGCATTACCTGAATAATCTCTTTTTATACAATGGGTAAATTCCGTCAAAGCATCCCTTTTCTTGTTGAAGACACATTCCTGACTTTCGTTCAGAAAAGGGCTAAAGCAAATGTAAGAAATCAGATGACTTTTTATTTGATCAATGCAGCACATTGCTTCGTGAGTTTTGCAGATTGCAAAAATCTCAAACATTTGAGCAAATGAATGAAATCACAGACCTTGCCATCTAGTAGCAATACAAGTTTATATGATTTATAAACAATAGCTTTAAACATTCAGGAACACCAAAGGTGTATCCAGTACATGGTCACTACTAGTAGTACCAGGAAAGTTGGTGATTTATCTGTCAGAGGTGATTATGTCACTTTGGAGTGCAAGTGCTCATTTGCTTTTTTAATAAGTGTCATTAATTTTAATATTAAATGTAAATATTGCACACTCAATTTTTTTTTTCATTTTCAAAGACACGAAAACTATTGACATGCCTTTCCAGTCTCACAGTGATCCTCATAAATTGTTCTCTTTCAGATCACTAATAAACTCTAGTTTTTTCTCTTTGCAGAACCAAAAAATCTTATTCATCTGTGGAATATCACATAAATGCTGAAGTGATTTATAATCCCCAAAATGTAAGATCTGGGTGCCTAAAATTCTGCCTTTCTTAAATTGCTTGTGCCTAAGTATGCAGCTCTCCAGGGATTTGTCTGTATCTCCCTGACATCTAACAATTGTAGACAAAGTGTTCTATGGCCTACATTTTTCTAGTTCTCCATAGTTATGAGGCTTCTCTTTCTTGCCACAGTGATGTTTTAAAAAGTAAAATTGGTTTGTGTCATGCATTTTCTTGCTGCGTGCCTTTATTCCTGTTTGGAATTACCCAGGAAGGATGGCATGTTTTTGATTTTGATTTGAGGACATGCGATATCTATTGCATCACTGTTTTGCCTGGGGCATTCAAAGTGCCCCAGCAGATGAGTGCATGCGTGCTCCTGACTCTTGGATATGAAGAGAGCTGTTTGAACAGCTACAGCCAGCTCTATTGTGTTCACAGCAAACTCTGTGAAGTTCCTTTCAGCTACATGTCACTTCCAGTTTATGTTGTCTGAAATTTTAACAATGATAGATGGTACTAGGCTCTTTTCAAAATTCTTGCTCAATCAGAAGCTGATATCCAAGCATGGCTGCACACAATTTTTTTAAGAATGATGACTTTTTCAATAAGTGTAAAATAATTTTCATGGGCACATTCAGGTCATATTTGGACATTCGGAATTTTTACTATACACTGTATATTTGTCACTATTGTTCACCTATGTGGAAAAAAGAGTGATCTAGACAAACCTGCCACATGAAGAAGACACAAATGAGATGTGCCCAGTGCTTTGCTTACAGAGAATAATCATGTTCTGTTTCATACCACTCAGTTCAATAGCTCTTTACAAGGACTGGGAGCTCTTGTTTTAACAGAGAAGCTAGCCTAACTATTCTGCAATAACTCCCCCATGTGGGCATTTCATTTTACTCCATATTTCATTTTCAAAACAGGAAGGCTGACTCAAATATTAGCCTTTCTTTGGTGTATAGTGGCTGCACACACAAATTTTTCTGGCACGCTAACGATGTATGGAAATCTTCGTTACTCTCCCTGTGTCAATAAAATCCAGAGCATGTAGTCTGTGCTAATCTCAATGTGAGCAGACTGTTTTGAAGGATGATTTCAGTAGGGTGAGAATCAGCTGTACTATGAATGAGCCCTTTACTAGTAAAAAAGGCCAAAAAGTCATCTTTTGCTCTGATTTAGTTGGTTGCCCCTGACACCTCTGGAAGCTCCAGTTGACCAGAGCAGCTTCACCTCAGCTTGTTTGCTGAAGTTAGGCAAAACCTGTTTACTGTCAAAGCTCTGAGCATGTCTTAATCAGCTCTTTGCAGGACTGGTTGGAGCTGACACCTATCCCTTGCTCACGCTGCCAGCATTCCTCATACCCGTGGAGGCAAACTGGCAGTGCAAACAATTTGGATGGCATATAAGACTGCAGAACTTTGAAGGACTGTAAACTCTCCAAAACTCTGTCTGGTCAGTACAGCTATGAAACTTCATATCAAAATCTTAATGCAGTTAATTAATAGTTTCTAAGCAGCTCAGTCACAGTAATGTAATTAATTAACAGTCTCTTAGCAGCTCAGTCACAGTAATTCTGATTGCTTTCCTACTTCTTATCTAGAAATATAAATGGTCATCTAATTACCTGATAGGGTTTGCGAGAATAAACACTGATTTTTTTCCTTCACTTTAACAAAGATTATCATCTGAGTCTATTAATTCACAGATAGATAACCAGAGTGTGAAAGATTATGCTATGTTTCTGTTGCCAGTAAGTTGTATCTCACAAGCATCCCAGACAGGTTTTCAGTGGGTACAAAATGTATGTTGGTATGAAGAGGGAAAGTGATCCTGCAGTTTGCTTCCCTGTTTGAGCTGGTTGATTAATAACGGGCTAGAGGTAGAGAGGAGAGAGGTCGTTTTCAGGCCGAGTAAACACAGCAATTTCTCACCCAGAAATCTCCCCTGTGGCAGCTGCCTGAGCTATGGGGTACTTGTCCTTCATTTAACCACAAAGAAAACTGTGAAACAGCTCTTCTTGTCTCTTCTCTTTAACTTATTTAATCTGGGACCTAAGGTACCAAGACACAACAATAAAGGCAGTTTACATCCTCTTTTCAAATGGATCAGTCCCAGGAAATCCTGTCACCTCTTTAGGACAGTTTTTTTGGATGTGATTCTAGACCGTACACAAATGTCAATCATTTATGTCTTCTGTTCAGGAGCAAATAAACAAAGCACCACAGCCCCTGTTCCTTTGCTTCTCTAATCATTGTCCACACTCATTCCCTGGATTTGCTCTTGGATATGTCTAGATTACTTTTTTAATATACACCTTTTCNCAGAATTTTGTTTAACTTTCCTAAAGGTACAGCTTCTCTAAAGTGAAATGGACCCTTAGTAAGTCCTTGTTGAAGTGAAATGAATTTTTTTTCAGAAATGTTGAAAATGGAAGTTCTCTACATCTTAAAGTTTTATTAATTTGGTAAATGCAGGGTAAGAATTTTTCATACTTTACAAAGTAACTACTCTAGTGCATTTACACTGATAACCACCACTTGAATTTTCTAGTAAGTTCATGAAAATGTTGCAACTCCCCTTCTAGGGACAAAGTGAGTTTCTGAAACATCAAACTGAATGTTAGGTCCAGGCCCCAGTGTTTTGGTGTTCAGTGATGTAAAGAAATCTGACTAAGGTGAAAAAATTCTTAATTTCTCAATTAGCAGATGCATACAGCAGCTCTCCTTCCATCTGGGCTGGATATGTACTGCCACTAGTTTTAGGACAAGCATTGACATTCTTTATGTAAACTTCAGCAGTATTGCTGTTCTTCAAATTATAGCAGAATTACTAAGTATACTGAATCATCACTTGTTAATTCCTGTAATTAAATAAATAATATCCATTGTCTCTGTATATAATTTGTTCTTTAAGAATGTTGAAAATTTTTCTGAAAACTTTTCTAAAAATATTAGGGAATTCTTTATTATAGAACAAAATAGCAGCCTAAGAAAGAAGGATTTCTGCATATGTTGAAGTTGGTGGGATATATGTATTCACACTTGTCATTTCAGCAGATAAAAAGGTTCAGAAGTGAAGGTCCCTAAGTGTCCTTGGAGTCAGTGAAGAGATGCATGCTTCTGTAGCCTAATTCAAAGCACTTAATTTAGGCCCCTGTACACAGACATCTGTACATGCCCCAAACCTTTAATTTTGCATTGTATTGGTGCCTCTGGGTTTGCACTGGCAGGAAGATATTCTTACATGAGTTCCCTCACTTCTCACATTTTTAACTCAGCTGTTTTTCAACCGCAGTCTGAATTTTCTTCTCCTAACTCTTGAAATCATTTGGCCTAGTAAGGCTTTCAATTGCTTCTTATATTTTGAGATGATCTTGGTAGAAACACTTATTGTGCATCCTTACCTTTACTTGTATTTTACCTGTAGTGATGGACTTTATACTGGCAGTTGCACTATTTCACTTTCTCAGCCTTTCTAAGTCTTGCTAGGTTCACAGCATCACAGAAAATTCTGAGTTTGAAGTGAGCCACAAGAATCATCAAGTCCAACTCTTAAGTGAATGGCCCACACAAGGATGGAACCCACAACCTTGGTGTGACTAGCACCAGGCTCCATCCAAACTGGGCTAATTTTTTATATATACAGAAAATATTAGTTTTGCTTGTATTGTATTTTGCTAGTACCAGTCCTCAGAAAATCTCTCATGCAGAAACAGACAGGAAAGTCTGAAGGAGCTCTTCTCACTGCCTAACAAATTCTCTCTCTCTTTAAATATCCCAAGTTTTCCAGTATGAGGGCCAACCCTGTCCTGGGGTGCATCAGGCACAGCATCACCAGCTGGGCAAGGGAGGGGATTGTCCCCCTGCTCTGCACTGGGGCAGCCTCACCTCGAGGGCTGGGGGAAGTTCTGGGTGTCACAATATGAGAAAGACATTAAGCTATTAGACAGTGTCCAAAGGAGAGCAAAAAGGATGAGGAAAAGTCTGGAGGGGAAGCTGTATGAAGGGGGAATGAGGTCACTTGGTCTGTTCAGCCTGGGGGAGACTGAGGACAGACTCAGTCTGTCAATTGCACTTGCAATTACAACTTCCTTATGAGGGGAAGAGGAGGGGCAACCACTGATCTCTTCTCTGTGGTGCCCAGTGACAGCACTCAAGGGAATGGCCTGAAGTTGTGTCAGGGGAGGTTTCTATTGGATTTTAGAGAGAGCTTCTTCCCTCAGAGGGTGGTTGGGCACTGGAACAGGCTCCTCGGGGAAGTGGTCACAGCATCAGCCTGACAGAGTTCAAGAAGTGCTTGAATAATGCGCATGGTGTGATTCTTGGGGTGTTCTGCACAGAGCCAACGGTTGAACTCAATGATCCTAATAGGTCCCTTCCACCTCAGCATATTCTATCAATCTATGAAGTTGCATTTTTCCCTTTCTTACTGAGTTACAGAAAAAGATTGGTGTCTGCAGGTAGAGAAATCAAAAGTAGAGGTCAGTGTGCTAAGTAAGATAGCAAAGATAACCCCTGAGTATAACCATACTTCTGGGCATAATCAGCATCACAAAAGGAGGCAATACAACCAGCATCCTTTGATAGCTGTCCTTTGGTTCCCTTTTCAAATAACCAAATAATACATGCATCTATATTCACTGATGCAGCTTTCATCACATGTGCAGACTGACTCCCAGACATACTTCCTTGGATCCACAGAAAGATGCTTTAATTGACCTATTGCATCTCAGGTTTGTGCTGAAAATACACAGGCAAATGTTGTAGTTATGTTATCCGGAAATGTACCAGCACGCTTTGCATGTAACAGAAAGATGAAATATTTGGGAGAGAGTGACAAGATTAAAAATCTGGGAGAGTGACAGGTTTCTGAGAACAGTGAATTAGAAAATAAGAGAGGAATCATTTTGTCCTGCTTCTCTGCTGTCAGAGGGAGGTCTCAGCAGGATGCAGAACAAGACACCATCTTTCTGTTTCCAAATTGCGAGCATGTTAATTCCTTTGCTAGAATTTGACTGTCAAAGCAAGGTAAAATCAGACACTTGTGTCATTTTAGTATAATTTTTCTCAGTAATTTTATTTATCCATGCAATGTTATCTATGAGCAACCCAGCAGGATACAGGTTTTAAACTCAGAGGGTAATATACCAAACATTTTTTTCTGCTCTTTTTAGTAACACAGACTGCCAAATTTTACCCAATGACCTGTGAATCAATACTGTGAACTTACTAATGAAGCTTGTTTTTCCTACTACCTGGTGTTACGCTTGACAAGACAGATGCTGTGAAAGGCAAGATTAATGCCAACCAAGTTCTGCTTACAGGTACCTGTTTCACAGCTAAAACAAACAGCCAGAACTAGCTCAATATGTACTTAGACAAGTGTGGGTAGCTTTGCAAAGAAGAAGGTATTGATCTGATTTAAAAGTGTCATGAGAGAAAATAAAATGGGCTAATCACCACAAAATGGTGTGGTGAAACACAAAGTAGATGAACACAACCTGGTCCCTACCCTAATTTTAACAGCAACCTATCACAAATATTCTCTACTTAAAAAAAAAAAATCACATTAATGCTAATGTGGTGCTTTATCATCACCACTGAATAAGCATATATAACCTTAAAGACAATTTTACTGACTGAAAATCACTGGTATGTTTTGTATTTTGCAGTGAGTCACCGATTCTGTGGTGGACTTATATCACTGTATTTCAGTGGGTTTATGTCAGTGTGAAGGAACAGCTCACAGCTCCTGCTGTTTCACAGTGCACTATTTTTATTTACTGCTCTGAAGTCACTGGTTGAGATGAACTTCACTGAAAAATGACATAGCTAAAATCAGCAAGAACAATCTATTACCGTGGCTCTTAATCACAAATCACAAACTTCTTGACAAAACCTCCCTACTGTCACTGTAGGAAAAGGTCACTTAGAGTATGCTGGAGGTCTGGTATGCCAGAGAACAGCCATCACTGTCTGGTGGGAAACTTACTATGCCACCATGCTCCATACATGGAAGACAAAGATGTAATTATTTCCAAAACAGATATTGGAGTAACAGGTATTAATTATTATTTTCATGTGTGTCTGTGTGGAAAGAACCAGTTGGAGTGCTGAACACCAGCCATCTGCACTTCCTCACTCCCAAAGAAGAATTGTATCTGTAAGCAGAGACAAACCAGTCTGGAAGAAACTGAAGACAAAAATAATTTATTTAACCAGGTTCTCCAAAATAACAGGCTCCATCAGCTACTGTGTATTTTTCATTGCCTCTGTAAACTTCATTGTATTTCTGACACTTCTGCAGATTTTCATAAAAATCTGTTCTACATACGTAAATTCTTCTTGTATTGCCCCAGGTGAAGACAGGAAGTGATCATCACATAATTATATATCAAATTAGTCACCTTACTGCAAATGTGTCTGACAACTGCTTAGGAAGATCTGGACATGGCCAAGCGTTTGATGGCATAATTTTAAATCAATGGGATTTGGTTTTCCATGCCTGAAAGTCCAGCATTGTGGGCTCTTTTGACAGGGGATCCAAGCATGTCAAAGACTCCAAATTGTTTATCTTCTTGAATGCAGTGGCATCAACCTAAACCAGTCACAGAAGCTGATATTTCTTCTGAGATGATGACATCCTCCAAGGTTGACAAGTCAGAGTTATCTTAGTTTTTTGAAAAGTCTGCCAAAAAAATACTTCCATTGTTGTCCAATGCCACTGTTATTATATTCTTTCTTACTTCTTTATTTTTCATTTCTCACACTCACTTCATATAAATCAGAGCTCTATTGATCATCATCATTTCCAGTGGATAGTTAATCACACACAGAGAAAGGAAAACTTGGGACAACTCTTTTTTTCATAGATAGCAACTTTTCTGTTGCTTGTCAATGAACTCAAGTGTCTAATAAAAATTGTAGGGTTTATAATGATTTCAAGTTGATTAATCATATTCTAAGTTAGAAATAATGACAGAAATTGTTCATGAAAATTATACCAAAATCAAGTAAAAGAAAAATTGCCTGTGCTCCGGCTTTCAGATAGTTTTATAGCTCAGTGACTATAGAGCTGCCTCAATTACTTAAAAAAGACCTGATTATATTTTCTGAATATGTAGAATTTATTTCTGTCTTTTCAAAATTCACTTCTCTGCTGTCTCTTGGTTTTATCCAAAAGAAACAAATCTTTTTCCTCAGCATCCCTGCAGTCATCTGTTTGGAAGAACTCTAAAAACTGTCACTAAAATAAAAATATTCAGCAGTCCTCATTTCAAAACACTGTTGTGCTAAGACGAAACCAGATTTTCTCACTTATTCTAAAGCTTCTGCACTTACATGGCAGTTTCAGCTTCTTCTGTGGTCAATGGAGAGTGGCAAGAACTTTCTGTCATTACAGAGGAGAAGTTTGTCACCTGAATTTTACACCACTGATGCCCATGCAACAAGCGTCACTCATAATGTAGAGTTAATTTAAGGGAGTCCACATTGGCTCATTAAATAGTCCGAGAGCAATTAAAAATACAATTTTATGCTTGCTCATACTAACAGTCTCTGTCACATTTTTGAAACACCTGTGGAAAAGAATGTAATTTTTTCCGCACATTTTTTTCTTTTTCCTCTATCTACCACATTAGTATAGAGACAAACTTTAAGCTGTCTGTAGCATGACCTTACATTTTCTACTGTCATGGTTGTTATGCTGGTTTATTTTGTTCTTAAGGCCAGACTCTAAAGGACAGGACCATAATGGAGAGCTACATGCACAGAAAAAGACCTAATTGGCTGATTTTTTCAAAGTTAATATCACATCATAACAACTTCTCCACTTTCAGATGCACAACTTGAAGTGCTAATTGAAAAATTTAGTCCATTTTTTACTGTTAGAATAGTCAGAACAATTACCCTGTAAACAATCTCAACCCAAAACGTGAAGGAGCAGGTATTCTTAATTGCTTTTACAAATTAAGCATGCATTGCAATAATCACCCCTGATTACCATGTTGACTTTTGTAGCACACATTATTTGATAAGTGCTTCACCTTTGACAGAGATATTTTGGGAACTGGTAGGGAACTCACAGGGAAGAACTGAGAATTAGATTTTCTGATGGGATTCATCTGACCAAACTAAATGGAAATGTCTCAAGATAAGAGTTCCCCTTTGTATAGAGGAATATATAGAGGAACTTACAGGACATTACTCCTCTCATCTTCAAGCAGACACTAAAGTAATACTGACAGTCATGTTCTGCCTTCCCCTGACTGGTGTGACGTGGTAGATGTTTACTTAAAAATGTTTATAATTAGGTGGGGCTAAACCTAGCAACTGCCTTTACAGATAAATCCCATAGGACTGATCTACAGCCCACCAAATTCCATGCAAGGCTGTTTATTCAGTCCTCTGGGTCAGAGATCATTCCTTTCTTAATGAAAGATATAAGGAAATAAAGAATAAGTGTTGGATTTCTTGAGCTCAGCTGCCAGGATTTTCTCAGAATTCTGGCACAGCTATGGAAATACATTAGGGATGTAAGAAAGCATTTTCTCACATTAGTCTTTGGATGTACATTTGGGTATTTGCCATTTCCATTTCAGTCCTTGATTTAGTAAGAGAAAACCAACTAAATCAATTTTCTTTTATTTATTTAGTAAGGGAAAACCCTGTTTTAACATATGGAAGCATTGGAAACATTCCAGGAAAGGAAAAAGTTTGACTGAAGACAGGCATATACAGACTACACTTCCAAAGTTTGGTTTGGGTAAGGATGTGCAACTCTGACTGCTCAACAAAAATGTACCAATGCATGCGAAAAAGCAGCACTCACTTGTGTTATCAGCAGGGTTACAGATGATTCTCTGTAAACATTATACATATGGCTCTAGGGTCACACAGAGCACAGAAGGCCAAGGTTTCCACAGACAGCAACAGATGTTCTGTGTCACCAAGAAAGTTCTCACAACCTGGCATGGCCAGGGCTCTATGAAGTGATCTGGAAAATACATGCTAGTACCAGCCAAAAAAAAAAAAATGTATTCTGTTTCAAATCCATGTTTTGAATGGCCAAATGCTATTTCCACAAAGCAAATTGTTGATTCCCACATATTTCAGCTGTAGGTAGCTGAAACCACCAACTGCAAGAAATATGAAATATTACAAACCTGAAGACTCTTGAAGGATTACTATCCTCCAGATAGGCTAGGTCACACTTCTAGCTGCTGTTTCAGCATTTAATTACCCAATCATCTTGGTCTGTATCTGGAGAAGTGAGAGAAGGTTTTTCACACAGAACTAAAGTCATGTTTCATTTTGATATTACTGCATCCTTCTTAGACCTGGAGGTCATATAATTCTTTTCATGTTAGTTACAGCATTGTTTTGAGCTCCAGTCAGGGATGACATTGCATTAATACTGGTTGTAAGAGTTCTCTAGAGCCTTTAAATTGAGATATGTCTGACAGAAGAAAATAACAAAACCTGTTTTGTTAACAGAAGATCGTACGTGATAGAATAGCTATTAACTCTATATAAACCTCTTTGTGCAATTTTCCATATCTGATGATAGCATTCATCAATTTTGTTTCAAGATCACTACATCCCATATGTAGCGATAGAATACTGTCTCTATATGAATAATTATCACTTATTAGTGAATGTCATAAGTCAAATTTTCAGCTGCCTGACTAGAATTTGTAAGCATTTGGCTCCAATTTTCATAAAAAATCCTGGAAACTGCATAGAAGTTCTGTTCCTCATGTTTTTATTAGATAATGTTGCTGCAGTGTTGAAAGAATATTTATGTGGAACAATGTGACGAACATCACATATCAGCTACAAATATAGACTAATAAATCATAAGGTGTCTTGACTGTGGGATCAGTAACACTGGAGAATCTCAATGTGAAAAATTACAATCTCATACACTAAAAAATGTAAATAGCAGAAAAAAGCAGTAGAAGATATATACTTTCCAGGAATAGCCTGGAATAGCCTAAAAAAAGTTCAGTAGAGTAACAGAGTAGCCTGCTTTTTTTGCTTCCTTGCTTTTTGAGATCAACAGAGCCCTCAAAACATGAGACATGAGGTGAACTGCTCTTCTGAAACTCTTTTGATTTTCACCTAAAAATCCAAATATCTGCATACAAAGTGAACATTTAAAAGACACAACAACAACAACAACATTGAAAACCTGGGGGAAAAATGAGTGAATTTTAAAGAAATACTAATGTTTATATCATCATAGCCTAAATTAAGTCTTTTTATGTTTTCTATTCATTATGAAGAGTTACATACTGCAGTCACAATCAGGCAAATGTGGACTATTCTGGCTGGGGGACACATAAGTGACGAGTACCTTAGAGACAAATCTGTCTGTATGCAAGAATATTTACCTGAGCACAGGATGTGTTAAAAATCACAGTTCCTATACTTGACTCTCCAGAGCTCTCTCAGTCATCAGGGAGCCCAAGAGGTGAAAATAGCTGCATCAAGACCTATGGCAAAACCCAGAGCTGTCCAGTGGGACTGAGATTTCACTTGAAGAAGAGACCCATAGAAGTGCTGATATATTAACCTCTTGACAACCTAAATGGCTCAAAATAACTTGTTTCCTTGCTCAAAAGACAGTGAAGTGTAGGCTGTAAATAAATCCATTAAAAGGATCTAACAGATGGTTGTTATCTTCATAATAATGTCCAATTATTCGTGCAAATATACCATCTGCATTATATGTTGGTCACAGGAACCAAGGTCATGATATAAATAAGCAAGTAAGAGTCTGGAGTGTCTCTACTTGTGTGTACAGAGCCTGAGAAACATCACAGGACCTTGCTGTCACAGGTAGTGTGTTCAGACCTTTCTGAACATCATGCATGACCAGAGCTTTGTAGATATCTGTCCAGGCTCTATTCCCTCTTTGTGAACAACAGCCTTGGCTGCTCAGGTCAGTCATGTCCTTTTCAGGAAACCTGATGTGGAATTTCAGCTCCTCTGCTGGACAGAATTACACTGTGAGTTATGCTGAACAGCATTTGTTAGCTTATTATCTTTTCCAAGTTGGTTGCTTTGTGTGGCAAAAAGACAGAATGAAACTCATGTGAATTTATATTAGGAACACTGGAGAGCACTGAGAGCCCACATATAACACTTCTTGACATCCTGTTTAAATTTCTGTAGGTATTATTCTTTGTGGAACATGAAACTCCTAGGACAGTTAGGGCATTTCTGGTCTCATACCAATAATACCTCCAACTGAGGCACAGGAAATCCAAATTGCTTTTCAAATTAAATCACGGGAAACCTTGACTCCTTGCTTGTCTTAAGCAAAGTTAATGGGAAACAGATGTACATTCCTGTCAAAACATAAAGTTGTATATTTATCTGCTGCTGGCTTATCTTTCAGTGTACTGGTCTAAAATTATAATATTCACTTCCCCCTACTCCCCACTGTCCCACTCCCTTAGTATTTCATTTGGTTAGTATGATTTTGCAAAATACTAATGAAAATAAATTATCAACTTGTATTAATACTGATAACTGATCATTACTGGCAAATCTGGACCATCAATTTAATCAAAAATAAAATTTGCATGCTCTGGGAAACACAGTAGCAAAAGTACTATTCATGATCTAAATGGACACAAAACTATGAAAACCATAATCATCTGACATAACTAAATATTCAGTCTAGACTCAAAATACTTGGGTTTGACTCTAGCTAACAACATTTTGGCAAAAGAAATATCCTCCTGACACAGAACGAAGATGAATCTATGTTTTTAGCATTATGTCTGCCCTCCCTTGCACCCCAATATGAAACTATGCCATCCTTCCATGGGAATTATCATTCCAGTTGCAATGAAAGGGGCTTCTGGTATCCTTTAGCAGAATTCCCAAGACAATGTTTTAGGTTCAGACTATAAGCTGTACATGTGAGCAGCTGCCAGTGGCAATATCAGGAAAAAGTGCTACTTTCAATCTGGTTTGTATCCACATACCCACTGCTTGTTTTTCTTCTTTGCATTTCTTGGCACTGTGATGGACCAGACTAACATCTTTCTCCTCCCTCTGAATTTTTTTTAAAAATTGTTTAAAAAACAGTCTTGCAATGTAAAAAGAGTTTTGTAAGAGTTTCATTGATTGTTTTCCTTAGTGTTTATTAGAGTCAACAATGATTTGGCACATTCTGTAGAGGAAATGGGCAATGGGAGAAAAAAATTCCTCCTTAGCGAGCTAAGCTAGTTGGCTAGTAACTCAAAGTCTTTGTGCAACAGTTTGTAGTTGGAAAAAGAGAGAAATCTCTGTGTCCAGGTTAATACTACATTTTATAAGTATAGTGCTTCCAGCTGTAGATGAGTAATGGCCTGAATTCATGGAGATTGTCCTTACCTGAAAGCATGTAACTGAAAGATTAATCAGGCCTGTTCATACCTTCCTAAAGGCTAAGTCAGGAACTGTTCACAACACTGAACAGCTGTCCTTTAGTGTGTTTTTACTGTGACACAAATAGCCAGTGTTTAAAACCTATCATTTCTATAAACCTGACATTCAACAAGCTGTGTCAATTCACAGCTTGTCAGCTTGATCTTCTCCTCAGCACTCCTGCCTTGTGTCTCCCACATCCTCAGTGCACCTGGAGTTAGTGAGTTTACAATTCACCTGTCAGTTGCCACTGAAAAAGCACCTTCGCAAATGATCGGCCCTACCTTCCAGCCTTGAAAGGGATATACTCATTCCCAAGTTCTCACTATTTCCTAAAAATCTATGACATCTTAGAAGAATGGTGCTGGCCTGGAGCCCATCGGATGGTCTCAGCAGAATCCAGCTCATGGTCACACTTGTATTCTCCCATGCTTTGACTGAGGTTACTCCGAGTTTATATCCATTTCACTTCTTTGCTGTCTTAAAAACATTGGCTTAGTCATCCCTGGAGACCTCAGGCTTTGCAGGATGTGGAGGAGGAAATGGACTAGTGGAGCTAATAGCTCCCTTGGAAGGGTAGAAATTTCTCCATGATCTTGATGAGGAAGGAATGAAAACAAACAGCAAAGCAAGGAATATTTTTGCAGTGTTTTCTGCCTCTCTGCCACCAACATGAACAGGCTCAGTGTGAGCTCCCAGAGAAGACCTCCTTGCCCTTCCCAAGAGCTATCTAACTTGCCCTTGGGTGACTTCCTCCTTCGTCACTCTGTACCGTGGACTTTGAGGCAGTGACAGCATTAAAAACAGAACATATTCCTGTGTTATTGTTTATATTGTTCTCTCCCTATATCCATCTAGAATGTATTTTTGTAATCATCCACTGTAATAGCCTGGTGTGCTAAATGAAGCTTTTTCCTTTCAGCTACAAAGTCATTTTGCACTTAAGGAAATTAAATAGAAACTCCTGAGTTTTATATCATCCTTGCCTTACTGGCAGTAGGCCTAATGTAGCAAGTGAAACAAGTATCATTAGGAAATGCCATGATAGAGGTACAAGAACTGTACAGAAGAGGACGGCAGTCATCACGTCATTAAATTCTTGCCCTCAGAGAAAAAAAAAGTTACACGTCAGCACTGGAGATCTCCCACCATTAAAAGCACAGCAGTTCAAACCACGTGGAAAGGTAGGGAGGCAGAGAGCCAGGCAGCAGGCAAAGTGACTGAAAGAAGTGCCAGTGGTCCTGATTTGGGAAGGAAGAGAAGTGCCAGGGATGCACAACGTGTGCAGTCAGAAATGCCAGCAGGAAACTGGAGAGAGCTTGTTTGAGCCAGGGGAGAGACAGTAGGGCTGGTTCTGATTGTATTTGTATTCTTGTCCTGTGCAGAGCACCTGCAAGCACTTTAGGCTGATGACAGCTGAGGGCTATTTTTTAAGACAGATATATCTTGCCAAAGGAATGTTTCTGGTACAGCAAAGCCTATCAGCCTTGAGACTTTCCATGGAGTATAGAACCATTCCTAGGGTGACTTAAACTTTATTTAAATAGACACCTTCTCTCAAGTGTCTGAGTATGGTCTGGGAGCAAACCTTTGGTGTTTTTGTTGAGGTAAGCTAAGAACATAATATCCTATGAGGCACAGATAGATGTGGTTTGCCCAGAGATAGCCTGTCATGACTAACTCTCAAACAGGCATGCAAATTACCAGCCCATTTTATCCCTGATTCCCTGTCCCTTGCTGTTTCTTGACACAGAATAAAGCTATGATCTGTGGAAATTCCTGCAGAAAGCAGTAACCTCGTGGTTAATTTACACTAAACCAGTGCTCCTGGGTTAATTTAGCACCAGTCAGTCCCAGCATGTTAAGCTGCATTTCTTCCTGTGCAGTCTTGTCCTTCCCTCACAAGCATCATTTTGTAGCTTGTGGCTGAGGGCCACGTTCTGCTCCCAGATACTGCTGGATAGATCTGCTCTACCCACAGAATTATCCAGTCTGCCTTTTCCCCCCTTGACTAGGCCTTAATTACTCATCTGGTTGTGTATTTTGTACACTGCCATCCATTTTATCCTTTTTATTTTACTTCAGACTTTATGAAAAGCTAAGGTGTCTTTTGAAAAGGCAAATGCAAAAACAACTTCTTTTTTCCCTTCTGTAGACATGGTGTTGTTCCAATAAAACTCTACCATGACTTCTTCTTGACTAGTTCTTAACTAAATCATGGTCAGAATAAATAATTTCAAGTAGTATGTGTGCTACAACAACACACTGAAGCAAGTTTACGTATTTTTTATGCCACAACAATCTCTTAACATCTTGTACAAATGAGTCATTGCAGTTTCAGCAGGTTATTACTTTCCTGAAATACCAGTAAATTCAGTCTCTCTTCCTCATTTGTTGCATACTACCCTAAATTTCTGGCTATTTCCCACCAGTATAGAAAAACTAAGGGAATAATGCTCATAGAAGCAAGAGTGTTCTCTCACATCTAAATACCACCCTGCTCCCTCACTGTCCTTTTTTGGTAATGTTTGGGTTAGGTGCTGGATGTGAAACAAGCTGTCTGACAGAAAAGTGCCTTGATGTTTGCATTGGTGGAAAATTCCAATTCCTCATTAGTTTATTTACTGTGTTTTACTGGGGTCTAATTGGGCGTTTAAATGCTATGCTTATTTTTCATTATATTAGTAAGAAAAAGTCCTGCTGTTTGGAAATTACTGAATTTTTTTCAGAAATAAGAAGTACTTTGAAATATCCAAATGAAAGCCTTAACAGTAAACCAGTCATAAATCGACAGTCTGTTTTTCTCAGAAGTGTTTCGAGGAGTGATTTACTCCTGATGTCACAACATCTCTTGCAATTCTTGCCAGAGACCAAATTTTGCTGACACAGACTCACTGTGTCAAACACAAAAGACTTTGTCTTAATTTAAGTGTGTTTTGAACCAGGCCCGAAGGAAAGAGAAAAAATGATGGAGGGAAGAGGATTACCATTCCAGCTATGCAATCAAAAACACTCTGACTATGCAGAGGAGGGGAAAAGAGAGAAAAGGAAAATAATAGCTTCCACTCTCCCAGGGTGCCCTGAGAGGGGAAAGGAGAGGCGTGGGAGTGCAAACCGATGTTCTGCTTCACATATCAAATTGGCTTCCTTTTGCTTGCATGAAATTTTAAGGGATTCTTTTTTTTTTCACTTTCATTTTGAGAGCTGCTAGGCTTTTTTACCATACTCCTTTCCAAATTTAAAAGGCCAGCCAGGCTGAGATAGGAGTGGAGTTATAAGATTGCTCAGTGTCTGTAGGAAATATAGTCAAGATGAAGAGGAGACTCAGGTGAGGCTGAGTTATTTGGGGAAACAAAGGGCAGTGAGGAAGAAGAGTTTTCAAGTCTCCTGGTGAAGCTCTTGGGAAGAATAAAAAAATAAATTGTTTATGATTTCTGATGTTAGGGGAGGTGAAAAAATCCAGGACAGATAGCTATCTTTGCCTCTAAATCTCTTATTGAGCAAGAGGACGCAGGTTTCTATCCTTACAGCAAATGCTTTACAGAAAAAAAGAGTATTGAATAAAAAGAATACCCTGGGATTGTCTCATACATGTTACACATAGCAGCAATTGACATCCAGGTTGTTTTACAACACATGCCCATGTACCCCCCTGGACACGGAGGGGGGCACCCAAAGCCCCACAGACTGTGGCAGCCTCTCCCCCTCTCCAGTGGCACGGAGCAGGGCTCTGGTGCGGTCCCTGCAGAGGAGCACAGCAGGGCCCCAGGCAGGTTGCAGGAGGAGATGGCTGCCCATCTGCTTGGCTCCCTGCAGGTGTGGGCAGGCTCAGATGTGCCTGCAGAGATGCACAGGTGTCTGCAGGATGCCTATTTCTGATGTGTGGCTGCCGCAGGACTGCAGGGATCTCTAGGAGTGAGCTGGCAGCAAACAGCAGCAATCCTGCTCCAGGGGCTGCATTTGGCCAAGAAACCCTGGCTGCCTTTGCTGGTTTAAAAGCCTTTGGCAGGCTAGGCAGCTTTCTGTGACTGTGGTCAAAGGGCTTGAGTTTGCTGCATGCACACAGTTTTTATGAGCAGAGACTCTGCTTTGAACCAGGTTTGCCTTTTGCTGTAGTTCTCCTGGCTCTGGGCTTCATTGTAGGGAGCGAGTTAGTGAGGATAGAAGGGGCTTGGAGCATGAATGCAGGATTGGTCCTTAACTGACAAGGTAGCAGTTCTCAGAAGTAATGCAGAATCAAGTAGACTTCCTTTTACAGCTTTTTACCTGTCTCTGTTGCCTGGGAGGTTGATGGCAGAGACTAGCTCTTAATACATATTTCCATGTTCTCTGGCTGAAAGAAAGTACAGTGCAAATACTTGGGGCAGAAATTAAGGCATTCAGTTCTCACTTTTGCTAAAAACTTATCTGGAGATAGATTATGCCTGGTGGAGTTAATGTGCACTGAATTCATCGCCACCCTGCCTTAGCAGCTCTGAACTCAAGCAGTATTGATTTGTAATGCTTGCACATGGCGAAGTTATTCCTTTCACTCATAGCAGGGCATGCCCTGTGTCCCTTTATCTTATTACAGAATATTGTTTCATTATTATGCTAAATTGCAGAAACATCATGACTGTTTCTTCATCATTCTTAATAGCTGATTAAGTAGTTTTATTTTTACATACTCTGGCAAGCCCTGTTTAGCAGGGCTGGGCGTTAGCTAATCCTGATGTAGCCACTCGGGTTTAACTTTTTTAATGAGAATGAAACACATCTGTTATATGGAGATAGCAAATCTCTTTAGAAGTTCCAGCAGAAGATAAGATCCACCTACACTGTTGGCCTGTGTCTGTCAGGCAGTCATAGCTTGCTGTGCAATCAGTTTTTGTCTCAGTACTGAACTGTGTGAGGATTCATGGCTAAATACAAACTTGATCATAGAGTTTACATTCCAGAAGCAGCTCAAGCAATTTAAAATGAACTCAACCGGACATTTTAACCTCCTTACCAAGTTATGCAGACTGTTTGTACTGGCAGAGGGATCTAATATATGGGGTAAAAAAAGAGAAAGGGGAGTCAATCATCTTATCTCAGCTGAACCACTGATTCACTGTGTGACCTATGCAAAGCCCTGAGTCTGTATTGCCTTACAGATTTTTTTAAACTAAGAGTACTCTGAGACCCAAATATACCACTTGAGATGTGATTTTCTTGTTAAATTTATGTATGCTTTCAGAAGAATTGTCTTAGCATGGAACATTTCATACAATGCTAAAAAAACACAGAAATACTGGACATAAGTTATTTGGCAACTGTGAGTCTTGCAAAACATGAAATGGGCTATTGGTACACAAACCTTACATTTAGGGTTGCCAACAATTCTTGAAAGTCACTGCTGTTTTCATAGGTTTAGTCATGGCTTTTATTTTTCTCTGAATTATCTGAATTTTCAAGAATTAAGACTTTCAACAAGTTAATCTCAACTTAAGGTCTTTTCCTAAGAGCTGAACTACAAAGGTTTAGAGACTTGGGATGCTTTGAGAGCATCATCATCTGGCCATTCAACAAAGCCCCGTACCACTTGCCTTTCTGACACTTGTCTGTCTCAAGAATCACAGTTTGAAGGAAATGATTGAATCATACTCTGTATGGCAAAGGCAGTGTCATGGAGACATAAATGATTCATGAGTTCTTCAAACTCTTTGGAACAGCAGCTGCCATTTTGTGTGCTGTTTCACACCCAGGACATAAGGGAAAAATTTACTCCTCTAGTGTTCTTTGAGATAGCTCATTCTTATCCTTGAATTGATAATGAGGTAAAACACATTGCAAATGAAATTACTGCCACCTAATCTCTTGATCCTAATTGTGCCACAAGCCTAGAGCCTTCCCTCAGGCAGTTGTTCAATATAAATGCCATATTTCTTTTAGTCCGACTACATTCCTTGAAAGTGCGGTCCACATCTTTCTATTGAGTTGAGAAACAAAACACACCATAGGTATTGTTAATACATGATAATAACACCCTTATGTTATGTGTATAGAATGGTTGCAATATCAAGCATCACATTTGAAATAATTGTTTCATTCTCCTTTAAAAAACAGCAAGATTTAATGTTTCACCCACTTTTTCTCCTAAAACAATACCATATGGTGCCTAGCCTGGAGCAAGGAAGAAAATTTCCTTTGCATTCTTCATGTCAGCAGCAGTTGCACTCCTGTGGAGATATGGAGAGGGTCTGAAATCATACCTTTCATTAAGGATGTTGGCTTTTCAGTTCTCTGAACGTTTCTAGAGATTTGTCTGTACGTGCAGCTCCACACTATCTCCCACAATGCAGACCAGGCTGCCCTTACCAGGAAGGGAATGGCTGTAGAAAACTGTAGCCTGGATAAGGCAAGGGAGAAGAAGACTGTGGAACAAAATAGCAGCCCAAATAGACTTCCCAGCAAAGGAAGAAAGCTCTGCAACCTCTGGTCAGGTAGAAAGAAAAAACAGCAGTATGTTACTTCAGACTCTGCACTTTATCTAGCCACAGATTTCTCTTTCAGAGTGTATTCACTTTGCTGGAATTCAGAAAAGAACAAAATGAAATGGCTTAGAAGTCAGGTAAGTAGAAGTGAAAAGCTTGGTCCTGTGAGCGTGGTGCAAGCTTCTTTACAGCTACCCAGAGGATACTTGAGCCTGCTTGCACAGTATGAGGTGAGCTCATCTCTATTTATTCTGTGTGTGTAAGATCTGACAGACCCCAAGGCATCATGAGACTGTCTGAGAACTTTTAACGTAGGACACAACACAGATATTTACTGGCAGCTGTCAAAGGTCAAATCAGCTGCAGGAGAAGACCTGATCCCTTGTCACCTCTCCATAGAGCAGATAAATCATTGACTGGAGGAAGCACAAGCCTCGTTCTTGCTGTGGCTGGCAGTCCAGGGGGCTTCCACCAGCGCCTGAATCAATGGTCACCTGAATCAATGAAAGCAGAAGGGGAGGAGTGGTGTCAGTGTCACTCCTGCCATAAGCAGCTGTCAGGACCTTGAGGTAGAGAATAACTTCCACAGGAACCAAGGAACAAGAGCAGAGCACAGAGCCCTCTCTCTACTTTGCAGCAAGAAAGTCGTATTTACAAGTGTTGGGATCATACAAACATGGCTATGGCTGACTAGAGAATTCATCTCACTCATCCTCATTAATTCCAAGTTATAAAGAAGGCAATGGGGTCCAGATATGATTGAGTGCATGTTGAAACTGGGGTGGTTTTTTGTAGCTTTCTTGTTTTAATTTTAAACTGTGGTACTATGCCAGATTTATGCCACATCTATGTCAGAAGCTTCAAAATAGGTCTGGGGGAGTGAGAAGAATAAAAGGAGTTAAAATCTGGGAAACAAAAAGAAGGAAACTCCTCACAACACTATTCTTAGTCATGTTAAACTATGTGGAATGATAAGGCCTGCATCTACAGTACCCTATCTGAGCACAGCAGGTCACCTTTGATTTCTAAGATGGTTTCCATGGATTTTGGTATCCCCTCATTTCAAAGAATTTTTTTTTTAATTTTAATTCATGGACAACAACAGCTGTGAGATTTGTTCAAGGTCACAGAGCAAGCGAATTTTGGAAACTGGAAAGAAAATAAACTAATATGACTTTGAGTATCTTTCCCTCATCACTGATTCATGCAGCTTTCCCTTAGGAGACAATGGCTCTCACTGCCTCTTCAGTCATAGGACAGACTCCACATATAAAGGAATTTATATATATACTTATTATATCTATCTACCTATCTATCTATATCTATATAAAATATCTATACCTATGTATGTATGTGCATATATATATATATGTGTGTGTGTGTTTGTATATATGTATATAAATATATATAAAATGCATAATGGAAACAGTTTTCAATTTCATCCCACTTCAGTCGCAGCTTTTAAACCTGAGAGTGTCGCACACAGAGCAGAACATGCAATATGATGAGCTCACTGCTTCCTGTAAAAAACTCCCCAAGAAACAAAAACAACATTTTATTGCTATAATAAGGGTCATGACACAGCTTTCTTATATTCACACTATATTTTTTAAGAGGTTGCACAGCACAGGTCACAAAAATAACAAAACTACATGAGCATGCAGAGGCTTCATCTTGCAGGCCATTTATCTTGTTAAGGTACTTTAATTAGTCACACTAATCACAATCAACTGTTGATTTTAATTGTTAAGTGTAATCCATCCCATCCATATTCCACAGGCTGACAATGAAATTTGAATGGCTACTCATATTGCATTTGCCACTGCAAGCTCTAAACAGAGAAGTGATCCTTGGTGCACAAAACACAATGAAGAATTGACTTCTCCCAAACTTTGATTTTTTTCAAGAATTGTCCTTCACCTTGCCTGATGGCGGGTTCTTGAGTGCACTCTTGCATGGCTGTCCTCATCAAAAAAGCCCTAAAGCCCAGAGCTCCTTTACCATGGTTGATGTTGCTGGGCTTTCTTTTCCCCAGGACCCTGATGCCAGCTCCCACCCTCCATTTGTCAAGTTCTGATTTCTCTGTAGGGGAATTGCTCTCTTACATTTCACCAGAAGAAGCATTCACCAGGTAGAGAACAGAAGCATAGTTCAAGAAATGCTTCAGCAAATGGTAGAAACTCATAGGGGCCAAGCCATCAAAATGAAACATCTGGCTGTACATGGCAGAAGACTATTCCTCTGATGACCAAGCATCTTCTTTTTTACTGTCAATACAAGAAGTCATTGAAAATTGCTTCCTAATTTGAACTAATAGGCACTGTCTGTTGTACTCAACTCACTTTTGCCCAGTGGTGTGCTGCGGCTTACCATTTTGAGGAGTACAGCTGCCACCTTTTTCATCTGACACCCAATAGAAAGGGAACATGCTAACTGGCACAATTCCAGCTCCCAGACACTGACATGTCTTCTGCATCACTCCAGAGCTAACCCCTTACCAGTAATGAATGGCAAAGAGCATCACGAACATATCCTGTAGCACAGCAAAACCCACCCCTTGCAAGGAGAGGAAGTGGGTAGTGGGTAAAAAAAATGGGAAGCAACCATCAGCGATGCTTTATGAGCTGACACGATAAACAGGAGACAGGCAGGACTGGGATTTGGCAAGAAACAGACTTGTCTGCCTTGTCACAAAAGGAGAACTGTGAGTTATGACACTATCACAAGGCTTTAATCTTTTGGTATGTTGCTTTTGAAGGATAATGGCATAATTTGTAGGGATGATTGCACGAGTAACAATCAGCAGCTTATCACTGCAGGCTGAATGATCTGTTGTACAGATCTTTTGGGTTTTTTTTACTGCAAATGTGCTGGAGAAACAAAACTTCTATCATGTTCTCTCATTCTGTGCAAGGGTTTTCGCTTTCAAACCCTCAGAGAAATGCTGATGTAATTAAAAGGAACAAAAATAAAATTCAGGGACTTCAGAAATATAGAACTATAACAATGTACAGCATTTCCAGACCTATCAAATGTATTTGTCTTCTTGATATATATATACCTCTTTTTAAATAATAATTTTCAGACTATTTCCCAGGTTCTCTGTTTAAAGAAAAGAACAAAGTGCACATTTGAATTCCTCTGCTGAAATCCATGAAAGATAAAATGAAAACATGTCCGTTTCTATCAGCTGAATGCAAATAAGAGCGGCTGTCACTTTATCTAGATTTCTCTCCCAGCAACAAAGAGGTTAATGATCACAGGATCCAATTTTAAAAAAATCACTTGATTCCAACTGTCTTATTTTCCAAAGTGCATTTAGGGTTCATTTCAAAAGGTTCTGTTTCAAAGCATACCCACAAAGTCTAGAAAAATGACAGTGGTTTAAAAAGCATTCAACAAAACCACAGTGTCACCATTTGGACTGTTCAGTTGCCTTGTTTAAATATTTTTACAGTAGTATGACTTGCCAAATCTAGCTGAGAGGCTCTCATAATCACGAATGCCATGGTCTACATTTTTATGACACAGGTAACACAATCTAGATTTATTAAAACAGAATCCCCCATGTGCAAAAGAAAATCTATTCCCAATATGTCACACATCCCAAATCTCTGAATCAGGGCCTCAAAAACTAGAGTACATGCTCTGTGGAAATAACTTGCTTTAATCCCCAAACCTGCACTTTACAGTTAAAGTTTCAAGACTGTAAGGGACAGTAAGTTAGTTAAGCTGTGTTAGAGACAAGGTTCATCTCATGTGGACAGAGAAAGCTTTGAAATGTGCCTCTTATTCCTTCCCATCAAGCTTATTCCAAATCCAAGATGTGAGGGTCAGTGAACAGCAGGATGGCCTTTGTGCCACAGGTGCCCTGCTGTTGCACAGCTGTGTGTCATGCAGTGCAGTTAAGCTCAGCCCAGTGGCCAGGACACTGCCTGCCTCAATTTGGCTGTATTCCATAGATGCAACTGCTGAGAGACTCTTTAGCTTGTTCAGTTAGAACTGCATTAACTGCTACTTTTTAAAGGCTGTACCTAGACAAAAAGTGAAACTAATAAGCAACTGAGGAGCTGCACTTAAGTGGCAAAAAATAACCTTTGCATTTTTAAAATACATATAACAGTCAAAAAACTCCAAACAAAACAGAACAAAACAAAACAAAACAAAACAAAACAAAACAAAACAAAACAAAACTCCAACAAAAAAAAATCACAAAAATCCCCAACCAAAAACCAAAAACCCAACGAAACAAAACAACCTCACTAAACAAAGGGGGGAAAAGGAGAAAAAAAATAGCTCTGTTAATGTGTTCAGGCTCTTTTACCATATTGGAGAATTAAACTAACAAACAGGCTCTAGGTAAAACAAGAGAGGAGATGAATGGCAATGGTAACATGAACTGTATTGATGTTTATGACTCTCTTCTCATCCTTTTACACATTCGTGTAGCAGAAGAGACTCTGGATGCGTCTAGAAGGATGTTCAGACAATGGAAAACACAAAGCAGCCCAAAGAGTCCACAGAGTATTTATTGTTCATAGCAGGCAGCAGTGTTCCTTTTCCATCACACATCTCCAGCAGTAGCTGAGTGCTCCAGAGGGCATCACCAGTGCAGCACATGAGGAATCACACCAGCCAAGACTGCACTGAATGAACATGATCTACCGTGGCAAGAGGAATGCAGAAAAGGCATGTGTAGGAACATTTTCAAAACATCAGCAGTTTGAATTTTCTGATCCCTGAAATGCCCAATTGAAAAAGTACCTCAGAGAAAAATAAATTAGTCCAGTTTTAGTATTTTCTCTGCTTTGGACTGGTGTTTTTGGCTATTAAAAAAAGGTATAACTCAATTAGAATAATAAGAATGCTGCAACTCAAACTGGAATGGTTTTCGCCCCCTTGATATTAGGGGTTTAAAGCTTGCAGTATGCATGTTTTGAGTAAAGGAAAGTATTGTGTAAGCTTCACCGGTGCAATTCTGAAAACTTACCAGTGTCTACAGTTACCTTTTGAAAGAGTTGTGTCAAAACAAAAGGCCTGGAGCCAGGAAGCTCTGGTATCTAGCCCTGGACATGACACACTCTCACTTGGGTAATTCATGTAGACTCAATCCAGAAAGATATTAAAGGCTTCCTGTGAGACACAGAGATGCAGTACTGGCATGGATTTCTGCTGAGACATTTCTTCTGGAACACCATTTATGTTTCCTGCTGCTGTGGCAGAGAGAGAATGCTGTGGAGGAGTTGGATGTTGCAATATTGTGCTTGCACTGCTGACAGGCCAGATGGCAAAACAACTGGTACCACTGGGATGGACAGTGCTGCTGGTTTGTCCTGCCTGCCTGCAAAGGCAAAAAGAATAAAACCCAGCTGCACTTTTTAAACAGACAGGTACGGGGGGAAGGGGTAGGGCATTACTGACTCACCTGGGGTTAGTTTTTTCCTGATATATATGAAGTACTCTTATAGCAGATAATTGAAATACGAGGTACTGATGTGTGTTCCAGTGCACTGATGATTTGCCAAATCACTGAACAGTAATTCCCCTCTTCTGCTTCACAAACTTTTTCCCCCACAGCTCCCCTTCAGTAACAATTACACAAAAACACAAGTCCTGTTCATCTGCTTGATAATTGTATTGTTTAAGGATAGCCAGCCAGCACAAAAGTCTGAGGCTGCTTTCCTCTCATAAACCTATATAGAAAGTAAATGACAATATTTTGAAGGAGCAAACAAGTTCAGGGCACACATAACTTTGGAGCTTACAGTGCCTTTGCCAGGGAACCATCTCCCAGTTACTAGTGCTTCCTTTGCCAACAAATGGTAGACGAGTTACTGAAGATTAGTAACCACAATGTTCAATAGATCCATTCGTGTAAGAGCAAGGCAGCAAACTGCGTGTGGATCGGACAGCAGAGGGGGCAATATGCAGGCTCTGGAGTGCTCTGCCACGGAAGGGTGGAAAATAGGGATGACATTGCCCTCTCGTGGGAAACTGCTGAAGTGGAAAGCGGCAAAGCTCCAGCCGGCAGATGCCGGAAAGGTTTGTTAATCCTGCGAGTCTCATTACAGCAGGCGCTTAGACCTCCTGACATTTCGGTTCCATATGCTCAGGTCATTCAGAGTTGAGAATGTGTGGCATGCTACAGGACCAGGATTAAATCTTTATTAAAAAATTCAGTGTGTTGGCTAGGGATATAAGTGTGAGGCTGTGGCTCAGAGGCACCCCTTTAAAAGCCGGATATTTGAGGTCAGGATTCTCTTTACTGAAAGAACAGAGTGAAAAGCACCACTTTTTAGTGTTTTAGCCGGAGAGCCATGACACAGAGCTGTGCCACTGAGAGTCAATCTTGTTAAGACTGCTTTGCTTTAAAAATATCCCCTCTGTCACCAAGCAGTTCAGATCTTATCTCCTAAAAGTATAATTCATACTGTACAGAGCGGTGGAATGGAGGTGATTTAGGGTTCATTTTCGAGGATTTATAAATTATT
This sequence comes from Drymodes brunneopygia, assembly GCA_013400955.1. NCBI lineage: Eukaryota > Metazoa > Chordata > Aves > Passeriformes > Petroicidae > Drymodes > Drymodes brunneopygia. The sequence goes on from VZTZ01014077.1 coordinate 102,786, forward strand.
ATGGACTGTATAGAGTGTGTTACTGTCCAGCCATGATAGTGGTGGACATTAAAAATGGGCCGGCTTATGGAGTTAAATTTTATAAAGAAAGCTGATTTTGATTTTTGCCCAGATCTCTTTAGAGAACCTTGTAAAAGATGAACTATTCAACTGGTAAACTGGGAATGAAGGAGAGCGAGCAAAAGCAAGAAGAGGGGGACAGGTTGAGGGCATGAAGGCAGAAAACAACCTAGCCTGGTTTTGCCTTAAGGAAAGCATCATATCATGTGTGCCCAGGTATGCTTCTGAAGTCCACACAGTTGCAATGACAAAAATGCAGGACATTCTCAGGATACCTTTATGAAGCAGGCACACAGGCCAACAGGAGGGTCACTGTTAACAGCATATAAAGGATTGTCATAGTAAGCATGGCTGATAGAATATTAACCATTAGTAAACTTTCTCTTCTCAGCCAAAGAAAAATATTCCCAGCACTTGTCATCCACTCTGGAGAGCAGTTGTTAAGAACCACAGCAAAATTACACAGGAATAAATTAAACTGGTTTTAGAATGGCTTGTTTTTCTTCTATTCTCCATATATATATATGTACATATGTGTATGTATGTATGAATGTATGTATGCATGTGTGCATAAATGCAGGTAGGAACTGCACTGACTAAGTAAGATCGTAATCTCTCAAAGTCTTTGTTCAAACTGTGTCAATTTCAAATTATTTGGGGTGGAGGACACATGATGAGAGCCCTGCAAGCTCTCTAGGGGCCCTCAGTGTCTGTTCTGGGCAGCAGAGTCCTCAGGGTCCATTCACAAGAGGGCAAGCAGCCAGAAAAATACCCTCTGTGTGCTCAGTGGCTGCTACCTGGTGCAGCAATTACCTTGTGGCTCCTTCTGATATGTCTGCTGGTGACAGAACAAGGTTCCAGTATCAAAAAAGAAATGAAGGTAGTACCTGGCCTCCCAGCTTTAACACGTTCTTTGTCAGGTCTGTGGCCCACAAACCTTAGAATGCCTACTGGTCTGAGTGAATAGAGTGGAGCTGTCCCAGCTGGACCCTCAGACAACACGCAACCCCCAGCCCCTTCTGCTCCAATCCCAGCTTGTCCTGAGACTCCCAGTGTATCCCAACTCAGAATTATATAGCTGCAAGAAAAAAATCCTATTTCTTCTACTCTGGATGATCCCATTCCTTTCACATGTCTCCCTAAATTCCTCATCCTAGGCTGGCCATCTTCCCTTGGCTTCTCACCCCAGCCCAAGGTCTCTGTCCAGAAGCCAGTTGCTGCCTACCCATCTTCTCCTGCTCTGCTGGCACAGGTACTGCTGCTCTGCCTCCCACACAGCCACTCTGGCTCCCTCTTTCACAGAGGTTAAAACCCACAGGCACGAACTGTTTTACTAAAAATCTGCCTGGGCAAGACACTGAGAGCAGGAGAGGAGGAGGACATGTCCTGGAAAAATGGATGCAGTAGGCACAGCACAAGAGGATTTAAGTATGACTTTAAAAGAACCAGTCAGTATTCTTGTCTCTTTAAATGGGCTTAGAAAGTACCTGAAGTGACTATGCATCCCTCCTGGGTTCTGCATTATGGCTGATGTCATGTGTGCTATGGAGCTTCATCATATTTCTTTGAGTTCTTGTCCTGTACTGCAAAATGTAATATTTCTTGAAGTAAGTATTTTCTCTCCTTTTTCTTTTTTTGAATATACATAGATTTGTTGGTGTGAGCAAGTAACACAACTTGTTATGATGGCATTTTTCATTCATACTTCTCTGGAGAGAAAAATACACACGTAGAAGGCTCAAACTTATTTAGCAATTAAAGCTACAGGCCTTTTGGCTATATATTTTCATACTCATGGGAAAATGTGGTTCTTTCCAAATATTTCAGACCAAGGCAGTATAACTTCTCACAGTCTCTTACAATCAACTTTTCTAACTGAAAACATTCTAAAGGCAGTATGGTTTTGTGAATTATCTGTAGACTCCCTACCACAATTTTGCAACAAGTCCCTAGCTGTGGTTTGGTAACCACTGGCTTAGGAATCACATCACACCACAATTTGTGTTCAGGGCCTAGCATTGCTACAAAATTCATAGGAAACTTTTCCAGACACTTTCATTATGTCTTGTTTTCTTTCTCACTAAAATTAATATAGATCGTATCAGCTGCTTCCCAGGATTGTTGGAATGACTGGTGTTTATATAATGGTGAAATCTGGGTGGATGTGACCAGAGAGGTACAGAGTGCCATTATTAGATTTTGCCATCAAATAAACCCTTCCATTCAGAGTAAGACTTCAACTGAATTTAAGGAAAGAAGATTAGGAAATCTAAAAAACAACCAATAAACAAAGAAAAAAGAACTATCATCATCTGTCGTTAAACTGTTTAAAAAAAATTACCTGGTTTAACAGTTGCAGAAAACAGGCAGATTCATCTACAACAGAAGAAAGTCAAAACAAGTTACGCAGAAGAAAATAATTCTGCCCTTAGCTGCTGGCTTGCCTTCCCTGAAGCTGGGCAATGACATAAACTGTCAAAACGTTTTAAGAAGTGTAATGCCTTAACCACTTTTGCTTGTGAAATTTTAAGCATTTTGCTGACTAGTTTACAGCTTTTCAGATTCTAGTATTTGGAAGGAAAGGCTTGTTTTACAAAACTAAATTAAAACATCGATTGCTTCATTGTTTCTCATAACAGATCATTTTTCCTAGTGGGCAAATCCCATTGTTTAATTGGGAAACGAACCTTGAAAATCTGACCTGGAGTCTGCTATTTTTCTTGTGATTACTAGTTTCTATTTGTGCATCTGTTTGCTGGTTTCATACTAAAAACAATTCCCTTTCATTTATTTTTGCAGTTATGAGTCCTAAGAGAAAAAGCATTCTGCTTCTTATCATTGCTACTTCCATCAATTTGCCTTTGCTGTTATTTTAGTCTATAGCAACACAGCTCAAGATTTCCACTTGGTGCAAAATAATGCAAGAATATTGCTGTTCCACACCTGCAATATTCAATTAAAAGAACCATAATTTCTGAGCATGCAGATCAAAATGCTGATACTAGTACATTTTACATGGGAAATAATATTTACTTTGCTACATAATAGGACCTATTTAAAAAGGTATTTTCTGCTAAAATGATGGTTAATGGTTATGTAATCCTATTTTTAGAACTAAATTTAATTTCAATGGGCAATAGACCTTGTTCTAGCATGAGGGAGAATTTTTCTTCAAGAATCTGCCTGGTCTCATTTGGACATTTGTGCATTGCAGGGATGTATGAATGTGATTTAGTTTTTCTCTGGAGACAATCACCTGCCTAAGACAGTGGTGATGAACTAACTTGCAGAGTAGTCTCTGCAGCTTCAGACATGCCTGTAACTAATAATGTGTTATCTCACCCTCTAAACTAGAAAGAAAACAGGGCAGTGGGCAAAAAATATTAAAAATTAGATTAATTTAAAATAGAAGCAGTGTTTTACTCTTGCTTTGGTTGTACAAACAGAAACAAATCTCCTGCTATGGTAAACTAGAAGGATGAGAAAACTCTTAAGTATTTGCACTGGGATCAGACAGTTATCTTGCAGGGCAGTGGGTCAGTGACATACTGCTTAAATATTTTTCATCCAGAGACAAAAATTAAAGACTGACAAGCAATTCTCAAGTTTATCATCAGTTTTAGGAGACTGGGAGAAATTTGGAGCTCCATGCAGCCTTTCATAGAATAAAGTACAATATCTCTTTAAAGAAGTGGAATTTTATCCTGGACAATCACTGCTGGGGAAAAAAAGGCCTTTGTGTTTCGAGCTGTTAAAAACCTAGCAACATGTTTCTTGTGCCTTTTTCAAATTTCAGAAAGCCATAAAAAGATGCAAGCTGTGTGAGTCCATATTCTCTTTTCAATAAAACAGATTGTTAAGTAAGAGTTTCATTTTTCAATACAAGCTCAAAGATAGAAGGATTCTTGGTGTGGGGTGTGTCAGGAATAAAACCAGCAAGAGTGGAACTTTGCTAAAAAACCTGATAAACATGAAGTCATAAATGAGTCATGAAATCAGCATGGGAGAAAGATGACCAATTTTTAAATTTTTTTTTAAGTCTTGCATTTTAAAATCTTCTGTTAGCTGTTGTCCCATCCTGGGTAACTGATATGAACTAGAAATGCTTACCTGTCTGATCAACATGCCTCTTTGCTGTCTTAGTTCTCAATTATTCATGGTCAATCATCAATTGTTCCACGTTTATTTTTGCAATCTTATAATAGCAATTTAAGTCTAAAAGTAGGATACTGTTGGATAACTTAATTTTTGTGTGCTTGAAGATGATCTCCCTCTGGGGAGGTCGCTTGGTGTCGAGTGATACAAATCACAGTTCTGCCTGTTTAAATCAGACATACATACACAGATCTTGAATTTTTAACTTAATTTTCCAGCCTTATTCCCAGATTGTAACTCACTGATCTAACTTTATGTGTCCATTTTCTAAAAGGGAATCCATTTTTCTTTTGACATGCATTATGACTCACAGAAAATACCAATAAAAATCTGCTAGATTTTCTCTTACTAATACATGAAACTTTAGGAGAAACTTTAGGAGATATTGTACTTCAGTATAAAATAGTAAGTAGAAAAGTGATAAATATTGATGACAAAAGCTGGAGAAACAAGTGAAAAAATAAAGGTTTTATGCCGAAAACTGGCAGGTGGCTACTCGGCATGGGCTAACCCCTGCATTAACTGACCCTGTGTTTAGTGAGCTGTGACACGATGTGAGATTAAAATGGTCTTTTTCCTGAGTCCTCAAGAACTGAGAATCTCTTCTCTAGATAAATATTTAAGTGTTCAGAGATAAACCTGAGCATCTTACAGCAGCTGAGCAGGTAACATGGGCTTAGCACAGAGTAAGGAAAGGGAGGGTGTAACAAATACAGTTTACAATCTTTTTGCTCCTTTGCTCTCCCTAGAAAAGGACTATGCCTGTCTCTTTGTTACCATTTGATGAGGATTCTCGTTTGGATTCTGTACCTGGATCTTGGCTTTTGTGTTCCAAACAGAAAGCACAGCCAATACAAAGGGGTATGTCTGGTCCTTCCATTCTTCACCACCACCCATAGTTTGAGCCACTCTTGGGCTTTGGTCTACAGCAATAGATACCAGCCTGAAGGCCAGGTTAATAGCAACCCCAGGTTCATAAACTTTCCCCCTTTCCTCTCTCCTTCCTAGTCACGAGCAGCTGCAGCTGGCTCTGCCTCTTGCTAGCTTGTGTAACTCTCAAACACCCACTCCCTTACTATTTTAAGTAGAGACCCACCCATGTTCCACTTCAATAATCACCTGAGCTCTATCCAGTGTGGTAATTATATCACCCTTCTGAAAGACAGGAGAATGCTTCTGGGAGCCCAACAATATTGGATTACCTCCATGAAGTGCAGCTGGAGTGTAGCAATAAATTTTTTGCAAATAAGTACAGTTTGTCAACAAGTCTAGCTGAAAATAAATTGTGGAATCACCAGACTGCATTTGATGGTTCCATCAAGTTCTCTTCTTTAAGCCCTGGCAAATGAAATAAATACTTTCTAACGTAACTTCTAGAGCCCTCTATTTTATACTGCATGTTATGTTTTGGCATCTAACCACTAGATAAGGATGTTCTAGGATGACATTGTAAAGAAATACATCAAACTAATGTCTTCCTTCAAAAGCCAAGTACATCAGGACTTTTTAAAACACATCTGGTAAGCAGATTATGAATCACAGCTCAGTTTGCGAGCAAGAAACATTCTGCATGGGCTCACAGAGTTGAATTCATGTGGCCAGAAATTTCCAAGCTTAAAGACCAACAGAACATAAATCACTAAGAAGTGGCCTGGGCTATTGTACTTTTGTTCACTCTTACAAAATGTACCTGTCATACTGCAAACACACAGTCTACTTCACAGGTTCTGGTCAGGCAGGAGGTTATTTCAACTGCTACAGGACAGAAGGGAGACAGAGGTTCAGCTCTCTGTCAGTACAAACTGTTATAAATAAATAGAGTAATTCGCGCTCAAATATGTAATATCAAAATGTATAAACCATATGAAACTGTAACTGGTTTTGAAATCAACCAAAAGACAATTCCAGCAGGAATGCAGCTCTTGCCGGGAAAGTTTTTGCATCCAAAAGACGAAGTCACAAAGAACTGGCAAATCATCGAAAAGGCATCCAGCAAAATACTTGAAATTTACATCTCCAAAGGGAGGTTCCCGGCAGAGTTGATGGTCCATCTCTGAAGGTCTCCTCCCAGCTCGAGTATGAATGATTTGATCAACTTCTCCGATACTATGAATGATTTGATCAACTACTCCGATACAGAACATCTGAAACCATCAGATAACTCCTCTGGTGATTTGGGAAGTAGGATGTACTTTGTCCACCTCGGTCCCAAGAATAGCTTCCCTCATGAATATACAAAATAATAAAATTATACCCAAGATCCGGACCCCCACCGAAAAACTGTATATAAACCGGCTGCCGAAAGCACACGGCGTGAACAGAGGGAGGTCTGATGCGGTAGAGGTCAGACCTGTGTTCACCCAGCACCAACCCCGGGCTTGGTTCTGTCTCTCTTTTCAATCGTGGCATTACTTATGCAATTTCTCGGACACCTAATAAATTCTCCTTAACCTTATCCTCGATTTAGGTTTATTTATTTATAACAAAACCATGACATAACACAACACTACCAGGGTTTACATACATTTCCAGCAGATACTAACTCCTCTGTGAAGGGGTTTAATAAAACAGGGCAGTAGCACCTGTGTAGAAGGGCAGTGTTTCAGCAGATGTACCCACTTCTTCCTGACAACCCAGAAACTGCATCCATGTGAGCTCACAGACCTCTGGTCAGCTTCTCTGTCTCTCACTTGAGATGCTGCTGTGTCCTTCATCCAATTTTGAGCACACCAAGGTCTGCTTCCACATACTGGCCAGAAAGTAGTTTAGTTTTGGACATTGCTAGATGATTCAGACAAAGTTGGCACTTACTCTCTCAACTTGAGCAGAAAGTCAAAGCTTTGAAGTTTTGTAATTTATTACCATCTAATTGAAGGGTTTGGAGGGGGTTTGTTTTGGTCAGTCTTGTTCATTTTGAAAGAAAGTCATGCTACCTTGAATGCAGGATGACTGAAACAAATACAGTAGAATTTTACTGTCACAACACCACACTTGCTGTGGCCAAGTCCCACCAACTTCAAACTTCTTTCTTGGTGTTAGAACTACTTCGACGTCAAGCAGTTTTGTCTTTCTTCCTTTCACATGTGGGACACTTCTGCCTTGGTCTCTGCAGCTGATCTCTCCCTCTGTATCACAAACAGTAAATCCTCCATATACTCAAATGCGTGACCTTAAATGTGCAAATTGTTTGAATTTCTCTTGGAGGAGGTGGTAATGTGTCAACTTCAAATATAAATGGAGATACTCTTAATGTGAATACTCTGCTGGTGATAGGTGTTAATTAAGGTATCAGTAAAAGCAGCACTTTTCACAAGCACAACTAGCTGCAGCACTTAATATGGATCCAGGGAACAGAGCATGTGTTTTTCAGTGTTGATAAGCAAGCCAGGACTGGGACCGCAGGATTCAGTCAAGATCTCAACTCATTCCCTTCACCTGCCCTTCATGCTCTGCTCTCTTCACCAGATAGGACTACATGTGATAGCAGCTTTAGGAAGTTGTAGAGATCTAGATGTAGATCATGGAATTTTGCCTTGGTGATGCCAACAAGATACAACTGCATTCCAAGGTATGTAGACTGCACTTAGTCACAAAATGTATATGCATTGGCACTGCATCAGCACACTTGGAGCTCCAATGCTCCTCAGCGTGGATCTCTTCAAACATCTCACTCTTCAGAGACGGTATTCAACGTGGTACTATGTATTACACTGAGAGGAACCAGGAGCAGAGAGATAGAGTCACATAGAGTCACAACAAAATAGAGATTATAAGCACCAAATGTACCATTTGAGGCTGACAATATTGCTATTAATTTCCAAGTAGGAAATAAGCATAACCAGTAGATGGCTGCATTAATGAAAAACAACTAAAAACATCCTTTTCTATGCTTAAATAGGCATGCTATTTGTTGAAGAGAGGTTAGGGCTTTGAGAGTCCTGCTAGAAACCTGAGTGCCTTTCAAAACTAAGCTGAAGCTACGAGAAGAGATTCTCATTAAATGACCTTGTTCTGGGACAAAGCCCCACTTACTTGATGAAAATAACTTCCTTTGAAAATAATTTTGATCCAAGCATGACAATACTGGTAAATTTTATGTTTTGCATGGGAAATATGCCCTCATATTCTACTTGGGGAAACAGTAATCTCCGATAATATATCCTTTGATGCCCTGTGCACGCACTTAAGTTTATTTGTATGAAAAGGGTTGGGGAGATTTAGCTACTGCCTATGCAAAATAGTTGTTTATTGTTCTAAGAATCTATTGATTTGTCAATGTCCTACAAATCCAAGTAGGCAGTTACTGGAACAGCTAGTACAAACATTTCCAGGACAGTGCTTGCATCTATTTACAACCTGCCTACAAGTCTTTTTTATCTGTTTGAATTGCTAGGTCTCCCATCTCAGTTCCTGCCCAAAGAGGAGTCTACATAGGAACACCCCTGTGCTAAGTTACTTCAGCTTCTCTTTGAAGCATTTCTTTGGGACTGTACCACTATGCTTAAATGCAGGTTTTTTGGATAGAAACAGCACCTTCCAGGGGAACTTCTCCATCTAACACTGACAGTGTTAATTAATATCGGAGAGTCGTAAGATTGATCGTTGAACTTCATCTAGAGAAATTTAAATGACATTGAGGAGGTAGAAGACTTAAAACTGTTTCTGTTTGGTTTAGGTCATTTATATGTCCATCTTCAAAGAAACTGACAGAAAAAAATTTAGGTTTGCCTTTTTATGAATATTGCCTGCAGAGAGTACACGTAACAGTTAGACTCTCATCAGTGCCTGGTCTTAACAAAAAAACTCAGCTGTACAAAAGGCAAAACCAGACTGTGCACATGGTGGAAATTAAATGAAAAGCAAAAAAACCTGCCATGTATGTACCAACTACTAACTGTGCTCTGAAGAACACCTGTTGGCAGTCTAGATTTGACTCACACTTCGGAAGAGCTACTGGTATTTTGTAGGTACTCTCAGCTGAGAAGAAAAGTGAAAGATTAAGTTAGTATTAAAAATGCATATCAAGATACCATTTCAGCATTTCAAGGAATTTCCAAGTACCTACTTTAGGTTTTTTTCCTTATCCCAAAATCTCATAACTGAAGAGTTTAGGTGATTAAACAGAGACTAAACACTGTTCCCCCCCGTATTTATGCACATATATTTAAATACATCATAATACTATTAAAGTTTGACAACAGCAGCACTGGAGGAGGAAGAATGAACACTTTTTGGATAGCAGGGTGAAGGAATAAGAGGAATAAAAGATTAACAAAGAGAGAGATATTCATTGCTTTTTGATGCTTATTTCATGTCTGAATTGGCCACTAGTCTGCTTTGCAACTTCCTAAAATAAGAGAGTTGCAGGAGAGCCTGCAGCACTCACCTGCATCAAGTCTCTACAAGACTCAGCCTATTTATCAATTCACAAAGCATCAGCCTACAATCCTTGCCATTTTTCCTAGCAAAGTGATTCTCCATAAAGTCTACAACAAATTCAACACCATTGATTCTTAAGCAATCTTAGCATATATTGATCCATAAATAATTTACTAATAATGGACAATATCTTGTCCAGTGGAATTAGGAAAAACACTCCTCCTCTTAACTTTACTTGATTTTTAGTCAACTCCATTAAGAGTGTGCAGAATCAACCAGTATCACTACGCTACTGTCTATTTTTGTATTTAAAAAATGAGGTCTTCTTCCCCCCTTCACTGAAAAAGTACTAGTATTCACTAATATCCAAGGTAACTGTGACTAAAGGTAGAGGGTAGAAAGTCATCAGAGAACTGAAAAATAATTTAAGAAAGTAAAAGGGACAATTCTGTAAATTCTAAGATGAATACACTGGTAAGTTCCATTTCTAAAGAACACGCATTCCAAGTAATAGCAAGCCTTACAGCTGACCCACTAAGATTGGCTTCTCTAATTTCATAAGGTATTGCTAATAAGAAAATATTTTCCACTACCCTGTACTTCATTTAGGTCAAACATGGATTATTTTAGCACAGACAAGGAAATCAATTTTCTGATCTTCCAAACACTGATGTATAAAACCAACACTCCTTGATTGAAATCACACCAAGCATTTTGTACAGTATATATCTTTGTTTCATCATAATGAATTCCCAGCTGAATTTTACTTGGAACCTGGGTTACTCAATTGGTGTCAATTATCCAAAGGGCCTAAGTCCATCCCCATTATAAAATACTGAGTTCTTTCATATATATGCATATAGACAAACAATGAACCAAGCTATCTTGGCTGAAGTAATGGCTGATTCCTGATAATAGTGGACACTTTTGCTATATAAATTATTCCACATTCAGGTAACATTTCTTAAAACTTTTGAAAACACTTTTATTAACTTTCTTTACATCTTATAATTGAAATGTATCTGCCATTAGGTGGTCTCAGGACAGCAGGCAGTGCTTACATCTCGTACAAAAAATTCACTAAGGAGCTTAGCATTCCTTAGGAAAGATCATGAATACTATTTATATGGTGAGATGGCAAAAATTAGAAATTGCCTGTGGTATACCCAGATGAAATTTTAAAAACAGCCAAAAGGTGCTCAGAACTCACAACTCTGCTGAACACTTTCTAGAGCTATTATTTTTCATTTTAAAATCAATTTCTCTGGAGTACTTCTTACTTACTTACCGTGAAGTACATGTGAGTTTTTAGATTCCCACTCTTCAGAGAATTTTTCTCCCTCCATTACAAGAAAATGACACAGGTTTGTTATTAAATGATACAATTATTCACACACATTAAATTTCAGATCCTCTTTTTTAAGTTTTCTTGTAGTAAAGCAAATGTACCTCAACAAACAAGGGAGACAGTTGTGGATGGGGTCAGTTAGCCAAGAACTGCAGATGAGACACAGCAATCAACAGAACAAGGCTGAAGGGGTAACCATTCAAGCACAGGCATGCACGGAAGTGTCTGCAGAACAACCACGTTCTGAGGAATCAGTGCTCTCGGCTGCCCCACTGAAATGCCCCTACACTAATGCACACAGCCCAGGGCATGGACAGGCAGTTGGAATTCTGGGTGCAGTTAGAGGACTGTGACCCCACAGGGGTCACAAAGATTTGGTGGCACACCACAGACAGTTGGAGCACTACAGCTGATGGACATAGGCTCTTCAGGCTCTTTTGCTCCAAATTGAGTCAACCAGACTTCAAGTGTCAGTAATGTAAGTGCTTGTAATTGAAACAATAATAACTCTGTTAAAGTCTTCAAATTCTAATCAACAAACACTTGGCTTTTCACGGTAAGTGGGGTTTTTTGGCTCATTGGTTGCATGGATGTCTGGGCTGGGACCCAACCATGAAGAGACAACAAATCAAGCTGTGCTTTAGATGCAACATAAGCATTCAACAGAGAGACCTGGTATAATTTCTGATGTTTGCTTCTACATATTTTGGGCAAAAGAAAAGATGGAAAACAGTTTTTTCTTAACCTGACCTGATGTTAACTTTGGAGCTAACATCACAGAAACATAGAATGGCTTGTGTTGGAAAGGACCTTAAAATCCTCTAGTTCCAAACATAAACTTAGATCATAGGGCCAAGTTTTAAAATCCAGGGGTAAGGAAAACTGAGCAGAATTATAAATAAATATAAATCCCACAGAAGTAAAATAAAGTAGAAGAATATTTCTTCTGTACTGACAAACAAATATGTTCTATTTAAAAGTCAAGACATTTTCTAGTTTTCTTGTTAAGATAGGTAAGGAAATACAAGAGACATATTTCATAAACAGTAATTTATTAAAGCAAACAGTTTCATTTTCTTAGTAAAATGTGTTTATCACCTGAAAAAATCATCAGTAAATAGGTTTTTTGCATGTATTTTTTCTGTGTTGACTTTGCAAAGTAAGTGCTTGCATAGATTTCACAGGTTTCTGTTATTACTGTCCAAACAGCCTATTCTTCTGAAGTTCTTCAGTATTATTTGGAATGCTGTGGTTCATACTAAATACAGTAGATAGAGCAATACAAATATAACAGTAATTGCATTTTATGGAATAACTGGTCTTCAAGTCAAACCCAAAATTTGTTTACATGCAAAGATAAATAAATAAGCCTTACCCTTCTCGTTCTGAACAAAACAAGAGTCTTTTCAGAGCTCTAGCAAGTTTCCATGAGGCCTTTTCTTGCTTTTATTTGCCAATATTTTAGCTAGAAAAATTCTGAAAGATATCTGCAGCCTCAAGCCAATTCCGGAAACAGGATAGCCCTTTGTCTCGGATCTGTTTTCTTCCCTTGTCAGTAATGACTTCTCCAGTTTGTTTCACAATCACCAGTTTAGGAATTGCTGATATGTTGTATTTCTTCTTCAGATCACTGGGAGAAAAAATTAAAAATAAAACACACCATTAGCAGCATTTAAGAAAACTCCTAGTCTCCTACGCAGGCTAATCTGGTCAGGACACGTGGAAGAGCAGAAGTGATGAATGCCTGGGCTTCCTCAGAATTTGGGGCAGAGCACTGGGTAGTGAAGGGAGATGAACAAGGCTGCAGCTGGGAGCCTACATAGTGAAATGTAGCTCTGGGAGTTCAGAGAGCTGCAGCTTTCTTTCTGTAAATGTTCTTCACTGCTGCCTGCAGTTTCCACAGGAGCAGAGACTCTTTGAGATGTAAAGATGTCCATAGAAGCAAAGTTTGAAACACTTTTCCATCCTGTTTTTACTGGCCCAAACCAGACATCATTCTGGGCCCTTTTTACAGGACAGGAGAAGGATCTCACTTAACTTAGCATTTGACATTCATTCCCCTACAGACATGCTCAAGTGTCCCATAGTGCTACTCCCTGCAATTGTCATCAAAGCATGATGCATAATCTTTTAGTGTAAATGGAAGAGACCGAAGATATTCCTTAAACTCCCTCAGTGAAACTGGCCTTCTACATACAGGAAAGTGAGCAATCAAAGTATTTGGAATAAGAGCCACCCATCTATGTTCTCAACGAATAAAATTTCAACTCCTCTGCACCTTTAGAAGAACCAGAGGATGCACACAAAACAAGCAATAAGAGAATAACCAAATTCCAAAACAGTAACAACATCTCTCTCAAAACATACTTCACATACTAAATAGAAATATATTGCCTGAACACCATAATCACAAACAAGAATATTTGCCAAAGAAATCTGAGTAGAAAAAAAATATACACATCGTTAAAAAAATACATAAAATAAGACTTAAGTGAAATACTGACCCAGATAAGGCATTCATCAAATGTGCCTTCCCTTCTTTTTCCTTAAGAGAAGGAAAATCAGCAGGTGAAGTACACTGCTCTGCCGTTACTTTGGCTGAGCAATAATGCAGGAAATACTATGAAAGCAGCAATAATAGGGTATGGACCAAGTTTGCTTTCTCAGTGAATTGTAACACACAAGCAAGCAACCAACAATCCCCATAGACCTTTCTACTAAAATAGGAGGAAAAAACACATTCCAAAGCAAGTTTGCGTAGAAGCCATGTAAAACTGTATCACCTCATACCACCTGAATGACAAATAAGATGGGTGGAAGACACCTTTTATTGGTTCAGTGGACAATAAACACAATTGTAGCAATCAGAGATGGAACACTAGGAGACCGAAGGTGATTTGGTATGGAGACTGGAATCTTACACTTTACTTTCCCAAGGGAATGCATGTATCCAGGCCAGCACGGGATCTTGTTCAATAACCTTAGGGCAGGAGGTTGCTTGCATCAAACCGGACCGACTTGTACAGATCTTGCTCACATTTGTGTGCAACTTGCAAGACAGGTGGACCTGAAGAAGGCTCAGAAAGAGTTCTGCAGACAATGCTTCTTAATCACTGTGTACAGAGGTACGTGTGTTTACAAAAATGACTTCCTAAAACTTATTAACATCATTGTCTCTGACAGGGATCTAAAATCCCAAGACTCACCTGTAGAAACCACATATGTGCCATGGGACTAACTCCAATGACAACTCGTGGTATCATTAAACCATAAATAGAAATAAAAACCCAAGACATTAAGATTGAGGCAAACTGGAAGCCATAGCCATTGTTAGATCTTTTGATTCTTATAAGAAGCCTGGATGAAAGTTTCTGAGAGCACAGATTTTATATTTCCAGATAATTCTGACATTGGCTGGGAGCTAATTTTCTCACAGTGGCTTGCATGGTGCATACCAAAACAGCACTGATAACACACAAGTGTTTTAGCTATTGCTGAGCAGTGTTTACACAACACCAGGGCCTTTTCTGTTTCTTGTGCTGCTATGCCAGTGAGGAGGCTGGTGGTGCACAAGAATCTGTGAGGAGGCACAGCTGGGACAGCTGATCTCAAATGACCAAAGGATGTTCCACACTAAGTAACACTATGATCAGCTGTAAAAGCTGAAGAAACAAGGGGGAAGGGCCCGACATTCAGAGCCAGGAGATGTATCCTCTCATGCAGCCATTACATGATGAGGCCCCCCTGCGCTGGACACTGTTGAATATCTTTCAGAGAATGGGAAGTAGTGAATGAATTCCGTATCTTGCTTTGCCTGTGCGTATTCACTTTTGCTTTATCTATTAAACTCTATTTCAACCCCTAAGTGTTCTCACTCTCACTCTTTACATTCTGTCCCCTTTACATTTGATGGGGGCAGGGAGTGACCCAGCAGCTGTCTGGGGCCTGACTGCCTACCCAGGCTGAGTCTCAACACAAGTGAGTGTGTTTATATAAGGGCTTAAGATCTATATGCAAGACGGCTCTTGAGATGTAGACAACACAGGGCAGATCTAATATAATCTTGGGAACACAAATGGTAAATTTATACACATGTGTAATGTGACACCTGACAACATTTGAATTATAACAGCTTTCACTTGGAAGTGCTGTCATTTGAAAGAGATGGGCATCTTCCTCATCTACTTCTAGCAGTATGCCCTGTAATACACAGCTGTAAGTATGTTCTTTTAGCTGTGAAATTTCTGCATTGTTAAATCTTAGTCACGTAAGATGCACGTCACATGCTTGGGATTCAATTTTAAAGCTTCTGCTGAGATTTTTCAATAGCAGTCTAAAAAGTCTCAGAACTAAGCAATTGCTCTTAACTGCTCAGGTATTTAACATTCTTCTGCCTTTGTTTTTTAACACCCCATCCTCCCCAGTATTTCTGCGGGTGCCAATCCACCCTCATACCTAATGCTTCCTAATATAAATCATACATACAACCTTTTAATTTTCCTTTTATGGGCATTCTCTGTGATTCTGATTTTTACTAGGCTGTACAGGCCATGGACTCAGTAAATACCTGCCTACCTGGAAGCCTGCAAGAACTACTGTACATGCCAGGCACCCTCACAAAGAATGATGCCTTTCACCACAGGGTTCAGTACAAACACAGCAGTATGGCTTTGTGTACCATTATCAAAATGTCAGTCCTATTTTCTGGCATTTGTTGTTGACATGTTCTGTCCTACACCTGCTTTTCCTCTCTGCTACCCTCTTTGTCTTCCAAGAGCTCACTTCCTAGCAGACTGTCTTCACACCTCAATTCAAGAATCAAAATCCTATGCCTCAGGCAACAAAAAAATTTACATTAACCTGCAGACAGCAAAAGCATGAGGAGCAGTATTTCCTATTAGTCATGCCACAGGCCACATGAAGTCATAAAGGTGCAGTCCCACCTCTGGGAAAGCATCAGGACTGACAGCATGGAAGAGTCTGGAGATCCTGCTTTGAATTCAGTGTTTTGCATCTCTGAAGGTAGGTTTAACATTATAGTATTAGGCTTCATGCACTACAAGTAGGAATGCTAGCTATTTCTTAAAACAACATTCATCACCAAGAAACTCCATGCTTCTGTTGTTGAACATTATTTTAGATGGCATACTTAAAACTGGCTCTGTTGTGTCCAGAAGTCTCTGCTGAAATGTATCCTAAACACTGAAGAGACCAGCTAGGATATTTTAACCTCACTGAAGATATTGAAATGCCTTCTCTATACAGTCAAAAAACCAATAAGCAATTCAATTAATTGCAATGGAACTTGAAAATCAATAAATGTAAAAATATTAATAAGATTATTATCTTATGCCATTTTAAAATTATATTCTTAATTAGAATTAGTATCTAGCCAGAACTGTAGTTTGGTTTAGTGAATGCACATCCATCTACTGTAAGTCTGCAGTGATTCACCAGTACCTCTGACACCAAACTACCAGTTAAACCAACCTAGGCACCTTGAACAGCTCCACACAGCCCTTTATGGTTACATACAAGAAACCCAACTTCAAAAACATTGCCTGTTCACACCCTGTTGGAGTTGCTCTTTCTGTAAAGAAGCCCCTTGCAACTCTGAACTCCTCCCCTTGGTGGGCAAATCCATCCTCAAGGAAGCTCACCCCTGATCCTGTCACTATGGTTTGAGCCTGTTCTATATTTCCACACCCCTGTGTTTTGTTATTAGTTACCCTATGTATCAATCTAAGTTCCACTCCTCTTTTGTTCCAGAAAGTTCGTTGTAGTATAGTTNCACCCCTCTACACTTAGTCCTTCAGGAAGCCACTGTGACCTCACAGTATTCTGGCAGGACAAGCCATGCTTCTCTACAGAACTGTGAAGGACACCATAGGATGCCACAGAAAAGCCAATTAAACTATCTCTTTGCCTGCACTCTGCATGACTTGAGCAAGCACAATCAGAAATAGACCTCTAATCCACAGAGGATGAGGCTGTAAGCGCATTCCCACGGGCCATGCTGACCAGCTTGCTGGGTGCAGGGACTCCAAGTGCTATACTTCCATCAGGAAACTTGCCTGCATTCTCTTGTGATTAGCAGATATCATATACAATTACTGCCTGGGAAGATTGTGGAGAACTATGGAAAACAATATTTGAGCCAGTGGGAACTGTCATTAAAAAGGCCTAACATTAATTGGCAGTTGGCATCCAGGAATGAGCCAAGAAAGGATGAAATTGCTCCTGGCTTCAAGTCCATTTGCTCTTGAGGTTGTCAAACTGCACTGAAAAAAACAAGGTTAGCAAACTGTTGAGTGAATAGCTGGGGTGTTACACACCTCTATGCCAGGTAGCACACTGGGATGGATATAGAATTAAAAGGAAAACTAGAAGTTACTAGAGGCACTAGAATAAGGTTCTTTATTATTGTTTGACTGCAAGTTTTACTACCCAATCTACATTTAAAAGTTGCATTACCTCCTTGACTTTGATACCACCTGGAAAAAAAATTTCCACAATCTACTTGTTTAAAGAGGGGGGAAAAAACCTTTGCTTTACCAGCATTTACATGTATTTCAAGCCTCCAGCTACAGGAATCTCAGTAACCCTAAGCATCTTACTTTGCTCCTGTAATCCCAGTCTATACTTACAGGGGCTAAGTCAGGTTTCTGAAAGTCATCCAAATGAGTCTCCACCCTTGACTTAGGTAATCAAAACACTTCTTGGTATTATTCTTCACCCCGTTACTGTCTTAGGTTACAATAGTGTGTATTCTATCACCATCCCCCATGGGCTGTTTGGNCAGTTACTTACATACAGTCATGTCCTTTCCTTTTGCTGTTTGCATGAGCAAGCTGCCTACAGGAATGTGGCTTTGGAAACTGAGCAGCACAGGAGTTTTACATCCCAGCTACCAGGTGCAGCATGCCACCTGCTGAACTCCAGCTGATGTGTATCTGCCTGAAATTCTTCATAGTTTGCTCTGCTCTGTTTCAAGTAGTTCAGTTACAAGTTTTGCTGCTTCTTCATTTGCCTTTTTCCCAGAGTCCTAACCTAGAAAATGCAGAACAATCACAGTAGCAACTACCGCCGTGCTGAAAAGCAATCACTTGATCCTCACTTGCCATTCACTTCTTTTTACCTCACTATTCATGTCATCACTTTAATGCTTGGGGTCTTTACTGACTCTTCTTCAAAGATTTTTTAGTTTCCAAACGAAGCGCGCAAAACCGCGTTCTTTAGGTATGGGACGGGCTGAAGCCAAATGAACAAGCTGCCACAGTGCGTGACTGCCAGCGGCAGCCGCGGCTCGGGGCGGGGCACGGCCGGGAACAACCTGGGCTCCAGGGGATTCAGCGGGAAGACTGGCTCGGGCTAACGGGGCAGAGGTGGAGGTGCCGGGGAGCTGCTCTATCAAGGACTCCCTCGTTACGCCACCCGGCTGTTCAGGTGCCCCCGCCCGCCCTCTCCCGGGCCCGGGGCAAGGGCGCGGCCGTGCGCTCCCGCGGGGCCGGAGCTCCCGGGCTGCGGGCGGGGTGGCCGCGGGTACTCACTGCTTGTAGGGGTCGTGGAAGGGCAGGGCCAGCCAGTCT